>PVKB01002479.1:7827-172827 GCA_004027205.1 Ctenodactylus gundi
AAAAAAAAAAAAAAAAAAAAAAAAAAAAAAAAAAAAAAAAAAAAAAAAAAAAAAAAAAAAAAAAAAAAAAAAAAAAAAAAAAAAAAAAAAAAAAAAAAAAAAAAAAAAAAAAAAAAAAAAAAAAAATCACCTAAGGAATATTAAACAATTCAAAAATTAAAAACGAACCCCTACTCATGGAAATACCCAAGGACTCTCAACTTACTTTGTCCGGGACTGCGTCCATTATCAGCTCGCCATACATATTAATGACCTATAAAAAGTAAAACCGGCTTACTAACCCTGTACAACTCAGAGTGTCTCAAACATAGTAAGTAACACACTGATGTTAGTAACAGTCACCAACAAACCATCTGCATCCTACGAGTCATGAACGAGTTACTTCAGTACAGAATCTCTAAAGCCCGAAGACAAGAGTGAGGTCAAATGCACAGGATACTGACCAACATCCTTTCCAAGTTCCCTCCCGTACCAAGGGAGGACACACGAACCTGGTCATTCAGCCAGTTCTGCCCGTCCAGGGTCGCCAGGTCATCCATATCCAACATGTGCTTGTTGTAGAAGATGCGGAAGTTGCATTTTTGATGTCTGGCCCGATAGTTTGTTATTTCCCTATTGATAAAAGGTTTTCTGAAACAGATTTTGAAAAAGATAAAAAAACTCAAGTTCTAATCAATGTATTGCTAAGTATCTTTTCTTCTTCTAAATTATTTTCAAGGGCTTAATTTGAGCATCATGACATACCTATTAGAAAAGTCTTCATTAAAGACATCTTTTAATCTTCCAAGGACATCTTTTTCACTGAGCGGGACCAAACTGCCATACTTTTTCATAACTTCATCTAGGAATCCTTAAATACAGAAAAATTACAATGGGAAAACCATGTTCAACAAAGTTGTTCTTTCAATCAACACATACGCCATGTTCAACAAACACAAGAACCTGTATTCCAACACAGTTTTGTTGAAAAGGGTCAGGGATGCAGTGCAAGCAGAGCCACCACAAGGTCCTGGATTCAGCCCCAAACAATCAGAGGGAAAAAGGAAGGAAGGAATCCTCACCGTGCTAAACTTGAAGTGCTGTGAGGCACCATTTCACAATAAATTTTAAAATATAGATGCTTTATTACAGAGCAAGCTAAAACTAAAGGCTTACACATTTCCACAACTTAACCTTAGAGAAGAACCCTATTTCAAACAAGCAGGCATAGCGGCAGAACACCCATAATCCCGGCTATAAGGAGCTCTCAAGGTGGAGGATTGCCTGGGCCCGGCCTTGATAACACACATCTTCCTAAGAGTAAACATAAAGAAGCTGAGACAAGGTTAAGTGTCTATTAAAGTAGAGCCAAGCCTTGAGCTGCTGCTCCCTGATGCCGAGCGGGGCAGCAACGGCCTCACTACCAAACTGACAGGCCAGCTGACTTCAGACGGGAACGTCACTACAGATGGCAGCCACTGTCTTATTCAGCTCCTTCAACACTCTGGCCTCTACTACACATCAATCCAAAATAAACAGGAAAGCTCAAAACACAGCTTTGGAAATGAAATGCTTTGTTTTATAGGAAAGGGACAGGCACAAGTAGGAAACCCTTTTCCTTCTTCTTGTTAACTCTCCCAGCTGTGTGGCTCCCAATTTACAAGGCTAAGGCAAGAGGTTAGGGTACTGCAAACATGAAAAAACGTGCTCCATACACAACAAAAATAAGCAGCCATCTATTTTTGATATTAGCAATACTGTCTCGATAACTGTAATATAATGCAGAAACATTTTGATATATTGTGCACTACTCTAGTATTGCTGCTAAGAGGGTACTCAAGCTATCATTTTATAAAATAACACAAGCCCAAGTTTTATTTATTAAACTTTCATGTCTGATACAACAATAACCACCCCTCTCCACAGGCACACACTTGTAGTCAGCTGACACAGTGCTACTGGCAATCTCTGCATCTTAGTTGTCAAGTCACACAAGGACATGTGACGTGAAATGTTATTAGTGGACTATGTGCCATGGACACAGGAACTAGCCTGGCACTGCACCTTCTTCTACACAGCGTGCTCACCATGCAGTCTATGCCTGAAATCATAAAATCAAGTCAGGAAAAAGGCAATGCTAAAAACTGAAAATAACTCACACTATTAAAATCCGATGCTCCTGTGGAGCAGCCGACACTGCCTAGATGCTGGGCAGCAACCTGCACCTCTCGACCCCATCATCAAACTGGAAGACACTTTCCTCCCACCTGGTGGGATTATGGGCACCCACTACTACTCCCGGCTAATTTTTATGTGGTGTTAGGAGATCAAACATAGAGACCTATGCACAGGAGGTGAGTGCTCTAACCATTCAACAATGCTCCAACCCTGATTCCCTAATAGTTAATTTTAATGGTTGTCCATTCTTTCTGGCCAAGCTGTTTGCAAGTGTAACACAAATTACAGGTAATACTCTGGTATTTGTGGATGTAGCATTGTCTTAGATACTTGTTCGTTGCTGTGACTCAATACCCGACACCCACAAACTTAGGAAAGGAAAGGTTTATTTTAGCTCACAGTCTCGAAGGTCACAGTCCATTCAAGGATGGCCGGCAACAGTAGAAGTACATGGCAGAGGCAGAGGCATCTTCTCAGGACATCACAAACAGACAGGCAGGTGAGACTAATCGAGACTAGTCCAAGACCCAGTCTTAGTCTCTCCTGTATCCAGGTATCGAAGGTGTGGCCACTACACACCTTTTGTCTTAAGTCACATGCCTTTAGTCTTAACTCACACACCCCTAATCCCAACAACTGCAATCCACTCCTCCAAACAAGACCCCAATCCATCAACATTACATGGGTCCATAGACAATCTGTAACATTAAAATACATGAGACTTTTGGGGGACGCCCCAGATCCTAACCACAACAAACATACTCTGGCTATTCCATTCTGTTGTTATCTAGAGTTAGTGCTCATAAACCACCACATAATCAAGTTAACACACACACACACACACACACACACACACACACACACACACACCCTTAACTTTTTAAGAAAGTTCACAAATTTGTGTTGGGCCAAATTCAAAGCCATCCTGGGCCACATGCTATGCTGCAGGTTGGACAGGCCTGACCTTTGATTTTCAGGGCAGCAGAGGCCACAAAGTAAGACCCCCATCTCAAAAAAAAAAAAAAAGGAAAGAGAAAGAAACACAATCACTTGATCTTTAAGAAAATACAACAAATACCTCTGAAAAGTGCCATCAATAATAAAGTGGTATGAAATGTCTAAGAATAAACTCAAAAATATACAAAATGAAAAGCTGAAACACTAGAATAGTAAAATAATCCTATTTTAGACAGAAAAACTCAACACTGAAACCCATGTAACTTTCCCCAAATGCTGAAACAAATATACATGTCATCAACACCAAGCAAAACTGTACTTTTTTCTTCAATTTATAGAAAGAAATACAAAATTCACCTCAGGATAAAAATGAAAAAGTACTAGAAAAATTTTAAAGACAGGCCTGATGGCACAGACTTAATCCTAGCAGTGTGGGAGGCTGAGGAGGGGTACCCAACCCAAGCAACTAGCAAGACCTTGTCCCAAAATCACAAATAAAAAACGCTGGAAGTGGGAGTGTAGCTCAGGGTGAAGGACCTGGGCTCCAACCTCAGTGTACACACACAAGTCCGCATGCGTGCATAAAGAAAGAAAAAAAGAAAATGTGGGGTAATCTCAACTCAGCCCACCAAGTAGATTCTAAACTCTTCACAGCAAAGAATTTCAGACTATATCAGTGAGAGAAACAGAACTATTTTATTAGGCAGAATTAAGGCTCACTCTCAGAAAATAGGGTGTGGGCCCTCAAGAGAGAAATGTCTTAAGGTCTGGGCCTGGGATGTAGGCGTTTGAATCACAATTTAGAGAAAAGCAAGGGCTCAATTTACAGACGAAAGGTGATGACCCATGAACAAGTAAAAGACTGAATCTATAGTATTTTTAAAGGTGTCAACCAGTACTTCCTCTTTTGAAAAGTGTCTATTCATTTTTTTTTTCCTTTTTTTGAGACGTGGTCTGGCTCGCTATGTAGTCCAGGATGGCCTCAAATTCACAGCAATTCTCCTGCCTCAAGCTCCCATGTGCTGAGATTGTAGGCCTATGCCACCATACCTGTGTCTATAAATTTTAATGTCCATGTTTTGATTAGGTATTTTGGAGGGTCTGATTTTAAATTCTTGATGCAGTCTAGGTAACAGCCTTCTGTTCGAGACATGGATGGCAATAGCTTTTTCCCACTGTGTGGGTTGTTTCTTCATTCTGTTGTTTCCCTTTTGTGCAAAAGCTGCTTAATTTACCACAATCCCATTTGTTGACTCATGGTATGAATTTTTGTGCACGTGGGGTTCTGTTCAACCTTTGTCTTCTAGAGTTTTACCTTCCAGGAGATTCTGTGTTTCCGTTTTAACTTCTAGGTTTTTTATCAATTTGGATATGATTTTAGAGCAAGATGAAAAACAGGATACCAGCTTCCTTCTTTGACATGTTTTCCTAAATCATTTGCTAAAGAGCTTTTCCACCATCAGATGTTTGTGGCCCCTCTGTCAAAAATCAGATGGCAGAGGATGCTGAGGCTTGTTTCTGTATCTTGAATTAGGTTTCATTGATCCACATGCCTGTTTTGTGCCAGTACCATGCTGTTCTCAACCATTGTAACTTTGCAGCACAAACTAACACACCATCAATGTAACCACTGAGAACAAAATCAGAACACAATTCCATTCACAACAGCTTAAAAAACAACATAGGGCTCAACCTAACCAAGAAAGTGAAAGACGCGAATAACCATAGCACTCTGAAGACAGACTGAAGCTGGGCCTGGCAGCACAAGACAGCAATCCAGGCCCTATGAGAGAGAGGCTGAATGAAGCAAGAGGACTGCTGTATGAGCCCAGCATGAAAACAGAAGAGGGGTACTCCTGAAGATGTTCAAGGCAAACGCCTGGTGTCCAGTCCCCAAGTGCTACTACCACCATCACTAGAAAAGAAAAGAACAGATGGATGAATGGATGGATGGATGAAGAGGACATCAGAAAATGGAGGGGCCAGTGGGTAGAGCTCAGTGGTTAAAGCGCTTTGCTAAAAAGCACAAGGCCCTGGGTTCAATTCCCTAGCACTCCATAAACTGAGCATGGTGGTGCACACCTATAATCCCAGCACTTCAGAGGCTGACGCAAGAGAAATGTCATGAGTTTGAGGTCAGCCTGGAATGCATAGTGAGTTCAGGACCAGCCTGGACTACAGATCAACACCCCTATCTCAAAAGAAAAAAGGGCGAGGGGGCTAAAGGAATGGCTCAGCTGTTAAAGCTTTTGTTTAGCAAGAGCTAAGTACCCTGAGTTTGATTCCCCAGCACCATGTAAGCAGGGTGTGGTGGCGCACACCTATAATCCAAGCATTCCAGAGGCTGAGGCAGGAGGATTACAAGGCCAGCCTGGGCTCCACAGTAGGTTCAGGACCAGTCTGGGCTGCAGAATGAGACCCTATCTCAAAAATGGGGGGAAAAAAAGACAAAGAAAAAGAAAATACAGACATCCTCTATTCCTGGATACACAGAAACAGTAGTCAAAACGGGCACATTACCAAAAATTCCAAAAAACACTCCTAAAATTCATAGGGAATCAGAAGAAGGCCAGAAGAGCCAAAGTAACCCTATGCAAATACAGCAAAGCAGAGGGTGTAACAATTCTAGGCCCAATCAAACGAACAGGCTTCCGGGATGAACAGACATTTCTCAAACAGGTAAGTATGGATGGCCAACAGGTACATGAAAACATGTTTCACATCAGTGGCCACAAGAGAAATGCAAATCAAACTCTGAAGTTTCATCTCACTCTAGTAACAGCCACCATCAAGGACTCAATACAACCAGTGCTGACGAGGCTGTGGGGCAGAGCAGCCCTGCCACATCAAAGGAAGGACTGTAAACGCACACAGCCACAATGGATAACAGTGTACAGATTCCTTAAAAAACTAAAAAAAGAAATTCCCTCTGACCCAGCTGTGCCTTGTCCAGGCATGTTCCATGCACTCCTATGTTTACAGTGGCACAACTCACAGGGTCTGTGCTCCTATGAGCACCTAACGCTGAGGTGGCAGGAGTGCCACAGAGCTCAGAGGTCATGTGAGCCACAGGGAGCGCCACATAGGCACACACGCATACGGAACCCTCGACACCCCCTCCCCCCACTCACCTTTTGGTACATTTGTATTCTGGGGTTCCTACATGGGTAAAGTGTCTCATCAATACAAGATTACACACGGACCAAGTGTAATGGGCTTGCAAAGGGATGAGCACTCTGACATGAAGCTGTTATGTCCATCAGCCTCTACCCCACTTGTGGGTAGGGCAGTGCTTGGGACTGAACCCAAGACCTCTGCACTGAGCTACACCCCTTGTCACCCCCACCCTTTGGGCAGGGTGAGAGATGGAGCCAGGACCTTCAAAATGAGCTGTATCTCTGGTCCATTTTTATTTTTATGAGACAGCATTTTGCTTTATAGTCCATAATTTTGAATTCAGTATGAATTAAGGCTGGCCCTAAACACATAGCAATCTTTCTGCCTCAGCCTCCTAACTACTGAGATTACACATACAGGTAATACACCACCATGCCCAGATGATGCGGTGCTGAAGAAGTGAACTTAGGGCCTTTGCTTTACTCACTGAGCTACACTCCTAGCCCGTGGTTCATTTTTATTTCTGAGACAGGGTCTCACTAAGTCACTAAATTGCCATGGCTGGGCTCAGCTTGCAATCCGCTTGCCTTACCTTCTCACAGCGCTGGGATTAAAAGCCAGTACCACCAGGTCTGGCACAGATCTTTTCATTTTTTGAGGCAAGAAGTTGCTAATGGGTTAGGTTGACCAGGCTGGGCTTGAACTTGAGATTCTCCTGCCTCAGCTTCCCAGAATGTTGGGATTACAGGCATGTGCCATCATTTTTTCTGATGGCTTCCTATTTCTTTTCACAGGTGTGTTGAATTATGATTCATATATCACCACAACCACTCTCCTGAAGAGTACAATTCAGCATCATGCAATCACACTACCTAACCCCAAACATTTGCATTTTCTCCTAAAACCCTGTACCTACTAGCAGTCACTTCCCATTCTCCTCTCTTCCCAGCTCCTAGCAGTCAGCCATCTACTTTATTTGCCTATTCCGAACATTTGAAATATACAGAAATGTAGGCTTTGTGACCTTGTGTGTGGTTTTCACTTAACATGTTTTTAAGATTAATCCACACTGAAGCGCATGTAAGTATTTCACTCCTTTTCATGGCAGAATAATACTCCATTACATAAATATACTAAATTTTGGCTGTGTATCACTTGGGTCATTTAGGTTGTTGCAGCTTTTTGGCTACTAGGAGTAATGCTGTTATGAACACACATATACAAGTTTTTGTGACGTGGCTAAGCTCAGCAGAAGAACAAGTGTTCAGCAAGCAATGCCAAGCACCAACAAACAGGTGTTGGGGGACCAGGGTTTAGCCAATGGCAGGCATTCATGCGGCCCATGAACGGCCCTGGGTTTCATTCCTACCACCCTCCCCTCACCTCCACATGTACATGCACAATGCACAGAATTTCTCTGTAATTTCTTCTATTCAAATTTTTAACTCACTTGAAATGTACGTGGCACAAGAATCCATTCTTCTTCCTTCCAAAAATGGAGGTGACTCCCAGTCCTTAATGTGCCATAATCTTATGCCCAGCATTTAGTGGGTCTGTGTCGACTGATACATGGCACCTCGATCCTGACTGACCTTCACCGGGCCATTCTAATCAGGTTCTTCTTGTTTCCTTTGCAGGGCTGGGGACCCGACCCAGGGCCTCACCTGTGCTAAGCAGGCACTCTGCCTCTGAAACCCAGGATTTCCGACCTGAAGAGTCTGATCTTTCCCTCTAGGTCTTACTATTTTGTTCAGCTGCACTGCTGTCACCTGGTAACACACTCTTGAGCTACAGGTCAAAACTTTAGGCTCCTCTTTAAGGTCAAGAACACTTTTAAAGACACCTGCAAAGTAATCTGAATAGAATCCTGGATTCCCACCTATCACTCCCAAGAATCCTTCATATTCGACTTGCACAAACCTAACTCAATACTGATTTTGCCTCACAATGGCACTACATAGTATTAAACATGGTTTTCTAGGGAGTAACTATTTTTTTTTTTTTTTTTTTTTTTGGAGACAGGTTCTTGCTCTATAGTCCAAGCTGGTCCTGAACTCATAGTGGAGCCCAGGCTGGCCTTGAACTCACTACAATTCTCCAGCCTCAGTCTCCCCAGTGCTGGGAGTACTGGGATTATAGGCCTGGGCCCCACACCCAGCTTATATCGTGCAGGGAAATCAAACTCTGGGCCTTGTGTTTGGTAGGCAAGTGCCCTAACCACTGCACTATTTCTCCAGCTCCGGGAGTAACTTTGTTTTTACACTCACACTTCATTAGTTTATGCAATAGCAAATCAAATTATGTAACTGTGGGACAGCTCCCACACACACAACTAATTCTTAACTGCACGGCACACTGGCGGCAAGCCAGTGTTCAGCATCCCATGCAGCTCTATTCCGGCTAATGCTGTGAAGTCAGCTGAAGAAGCATCCACTGTACCCAGTATGTACTATCCACCAATTCCTGCTCAGTTTTATTAATCCTAATCACTCAGGTTCATGTTTTTCTTACTGGCTGAACTTGTCTCTTTTACTGTGTTGGCTTCTTCAGACTGTGAGTTCATCTCTAAATGGGTAAAGAACTTTCAGTGGGAGAGGGATGGTACAAATTTCAGGCCTCTTCGTTTGAAATTGATGTCCCTCATTCTTTTGTTTGGGTAGGGAGGGGACAGGATCTTTCTCCGCAGTCCAAGCCGGCCCTGAACTCACTATGTAACCTAGGATAGCCTCACATTCATGGCATCCTCCTGCCTCAGCCTCCTGAATGGTGGGATCACAGACATGTGCCACCAACTTGAGCTGATGTCCTGCACTCGTCAGATATTACAGGGCACATGGGCGAATAGAGCATTCTTAGAATTTCAACATGATACCTTCTTTGCTGAGCTATGGCACAGGCAGGGAGACTCCCACCCATATGCTAGGGGTTTCCCCTCTCCTTCCTCTTCTACCACCTCCAGGAAAGGGTTCAGCTCAACCACCCCCTGCACTCCTCTGACCACTGAAGCACCTTCTACTTGCTGCTCTGCGGGAGTTTTTGAGTTTCAGATCCCCCAAAACTCTCCTTGTTTCTGAGTATGGAGATACATAGGTACCCTTCATGTAGCTTTCACAATTTCTGTGAATTTGGTAAGGAGAACAGAGTCCATGTATTCTACTTCATCCTCTTAAACCTGCAACTGTGACTGGTTTCTGAGCAATGTTCTTTAGCAGGCTGGGGGTGTAACTAAGTGCCTAGAGCCTTGCCTAAGATGCATGAGGCCCTGGGTTCATCCCCCTGAGTACCAAATAAGCCAGGTGTGATGGCAGACACCTGTAATCCCAGCACTAAGGAGGCTAAGGCAGGAGAATCACTGTGAGTCCAAGACTAGCATGGGCTGCATAGTGAGTTCTGGACCAACCTGAACTAAAGGCCCTGTTTAAAAAAAAAAAAAATACTCTTGAGTAGTAAGTTTACTATATTTCTACATTTCTAAGAGATTTAAGTTTAAAAGGAAAGAGTCTTACAAACAGGCTTTTCAAGCACTAGCTAAGATGTCACAGATTTTCCTACTTCAGCCTACTAAAATAATGAACTACATTACAGACAGCTAAGTGTGTATTTTGGAACAAGAGCTACTTCCTCAGATCAGGCTATAGCTTTTACTACGTGCCATATTCATACTGGTTTTGTTTCTTTATTTTTGGTTTTTCATATTCATACCTAGAAGCATTACATCTACTAAGTTTGTGCAATGTGTGAGGAAATGCCAAACTCTTTTAAGTACTGTGGTTTTGTCAATTTGTTAGTCGGAAATTCATCCTTATCACAGAACAGCATAAACAGAAAGCTCTCTCTTGCTCGCTCTCTCTCTCTCTCTCTCAAAAACTTGCTATAGTTGGGCCTGGTGGCACAGGCCTATAATCTCAGCACTCTGGGAACCTGAGGCACTCAGTGTATGCAAATTGCAAATTCAAGCTCTGGGTAATTTAAGCAAGCTACTGTCTCAAAATCAAAAATAAAAATGAGCCAGGCCTGGTGGCGCAGGCTTGTAATTTCAACATTCTGGGAGGCGAAGGCAGGAAGCCCCCAAATTCTAGCCCAGCCTAGGCAACAAGGTGAGACCTTATGTCAAAATGAAAAGTAAGAAATGAGCCAGAGATGTATGTCAGTGTAATGGTCATGACTGTTCAATCTTCAATAGTACAAAAACAACAAACCAAAACTGATGTGATCTGAAAGACTTGCGAAACTTAAAAGTTTACAGAGCTTTAATTTTTTGAAAGGTAACAATTCTCTTAATATTTCAGCTCACTGTGAAGGCAAAAGTACCACCAAAAAAAAAAAAAAAACCCACAACAAATTGAACCCTTAGCACTGGGCTATAACCTCAGTTCTGTAATTTTTTCTTTTGAGAGAGAGTCACAGTAAGTTAAACTGCCCAAAGAAGGCTCAAACTTGCAGTCTTCCTGCTGGGATTGTATGTGTGCATCACCATAGCTGGTCAGTAAGTCTGTCTTTTTTTTTTTTTCCGAGACAGAGTGTCACAACGCAACCCAGGCTGATCTCAAACTTGTGTACTCAAGTGATCCTCCTGCCTCAGCCTTCCAAGGAACTGAGGCTCCAGGTTTGTGCCACATGGCCCAGTAGCAATTCTAATACTGAGATTTAACCTACAGAAGTAACTAAGTATAAAGAATTTCAATGCACGTAGAGTAACAGAGTAACTGGAAATCAGTGCAAGCATCCACCAAGCAAGGACTAACCAACTAATAAACCATTTACTTAATGTACCTGTAACGAGGCATCAAAAGAACTAGAGAAGGGGCTGGAGGAATGCCTCAGCAGTCAAAGCAGTTAACCTGCTTACCAAGCACTAAGTCAAGTGCTAAGTACCAAGTTGATTCCCCAGCACAACATAAACTGGGCATGGTGGCACAAACCGATATAATCCCAGCACTCAGGATGCTAAGACAGGAGGACTGCCATGAATCCAAGGCCAGCCTGGGCTCCACTGTGAGTTCAGGGCCAGCCTGGGCTACAGAGGAAGACACTGTCTCAAAAAAAAAAAAAAAAAAAAAAAACCACAAACAAACAAAAAAAGAGGTCTAGAGGAATGGCACAACAGTTAAAGCACTTGCCTTACAAGCACAAGGTTCTGGGTTTGACTCCCCAGAAGTACATTTAACTGATTGTGGTGGTGTACCCCTATAATTCCAACACTCGGGAGGCTGAGGCAGAATTGTCACAAGTCCAAGATCATCCTGGGATACAGAGCCAAACTCTGTCTCAAAAGAAAAGAAAAAGAAAAAGAGAGATGCAGGAAAGCCCACATGAAGCCCAGGACATCTGACGGAGCTGGGAGAGGAAGGATCGCCCCAACAACTGACAGGAGGCTGCGGGAAGGTCAGAAATCATGAAGTCATATCGGAAGTAGAGGAAAACAACAGCTTACTTGGCGCAGTCCTGAGCTGCTGGCATCCACAGACCACAGTCAGAGGAAATTCTGGAGGCCAAAACCTCAATCTGAGGTAAGCGTGAATTCGGGAGAAGTGGGAATTGTTGGCAGCTGGTAGCCCCAGCCTCCGAAAAAAAAAATCCACAGGCAGTGTATACTACAAACACAAGTTACTGAATTTTCCACTCACCCTAGAAAAGGACCCCGGGAGCCCAGATAAGAAGCGCACTCGGCAGCCATAACAGGCAATGATGTAAGCAGGAGCCATTTTAAAAAGAAGGAAAAATAAAGCCCAAGACTGAACCCTTTAAAGTAAAAGAAAGCTCCAAAGAGCACATCAGGGCTTTTGGGGTCACTCTTAAACAGTGCCTAGGAAGAAATTGGCACAAGAGGCAGGGAGAACAGAAAAGGGGGTGGGAGGGGAAGGCTGCGGATCTCCTGAATGGCTTAGTGTAGTAGGCACACCTCTGAGGGTGGAAAGCCCATGAGGGAGGAAAGCCAGGACAGGAGAGAGTTTGCTGAGCAGGCCGGGGAAGAACAAGATATTTCAAAAGGGGATCACCGGCCCATCTATCCTGTGCGTGCCAGAGACTAATGGGTTGCCGCTGCCCTGTGCACTAGAGGCATCTAGGACTGGAAATTCCATCACCCTGTCTGTCCCTTGGGCCAGAGGCTTCCAGAGGCATCTAGGACTGGGTCTTCACCAAACCCTTCTTTTTTGTGCACCAGAGACAGTCAGCCAGGGACAGCAGAACCATGAGGAAACATGGTAATATATTTCCTACCAAAGAAATGACACCCCAGAAAATGATACCAGGGATCCTGAAATAGCAGAATCCAAAGACAAAAATGACAAAAAAGATGGTAATGTCTGGGCTCAGAGATACTTTGAATTAAAACAGGAAATGAAACAGATAATGCAAGATATATGCCAGGACATAGCTAAACTAACAGCAAACATTGAAAAGCAATTAGAGGAGAACAAAGAAGATATAGACTAGAAGATAATGAATGCAATACAAGAAATCAGAGAAGAACACAACAGAGATATAAAAAAACTGAATGTAGATATTCAGGAAATGAAAAACACACAGGAAACACTAAGCAACCACTTTAAACTACTTCAGAGTAGAATGTCAGACCTAGATGATAAAACGACTGAGCTGCAACATACAGGCCATGAAGAACACAAAGTAAATAAAGAAAGTGAATCATTACAACGGCTAATCTAGAAGACTGAGAACAAAACAAAAGGCTTAAAGGTCATGTTAATCAAATTATGGAAGAAAATTTCCCAAATCTAAGAAAATAAAATGAACATGGAACTTTCACAGGCATATAGAACACCAAACAACTTTGATCAGAAAAGATCCTCATCATGACACATCACAATTAAAATTCTAGAAACCCAACACAAAGAGAAAATACTGGAAGCTGTAAAAGAAAAATTGAAGGTGGGGGGCTGGAGGAATGTGCTCAGCGGTTAAAGCGCTTGAACAAGCACTAAGCCAAGTGCTAAGTACCCGAGTCCAATTCCCCAGCACCACATAAGCTGGGAGTGGTGGTACACGTCTGTAATCCCAGCACTCGGGAGGCTGAGACAGGAGGATTGCCATGAGTCCAAGGCCAGCCTGGCCTCTGAACTGAATTCAGGACCAGCCTGGACCACAGAGCGAGACCTTGTCTCAAAAAAAAAAAGAAAGAAAAATAGAAGGTGACCTACAAAGATTAGCCCATCAGGATAACTGCAGACTTCTCAATCCAAACACTAAAAGCCAGGAGATCATGCAGCAATGTCATACAAGCACAAAGAGAACAAACATAAACGCCAACGAAGACTGCTATATCCAACAAAATTATCTTTTAAATTAGAGGGAAAAATTAGAACTGTCCAAGACATAGAAAACTTAAAAGAAATTTGCAGCCACTAAGCCAGCACTGCAGAGATTGCTTAAAGGAAACTCAGAAAGTGAAAGGTAGGCCAACAACACTAATGACCTCAGAGAAAGTCAACAGCTAGAGGAAAATGAGCTGAGAAAAAAGTAAGGCCATGTGTGAAATTAGGGATGAACAGATATGTAAAAAGATAAACAAAACTGGGCAAGATGCTAATAACTACTGAAATAAGAATAAACAATATATGAAAATTTTAAAAAATCTGAAACAACTAAGCATACCTATGTATCTACTGCTTTAACTGTAGTATACTTAATGTGATACAGATTTAAGTCCATTTAATGTAGCAAAGTGATAAAGTCTTAACCTTGTTTAATGCAGCAATTCACTTTTTTGATGTTCAGTGTGAGTTTATCCTCTTTGAGAGAGGCAGAAAGGTAAGCAGCACCAAAATAATTTGGAGAAAAGGTAAGATCTAAAGAGAAAATGTAATAAAAATAGACTGGTATTTAAATCATTTGATTGCTAAGACTTCTAAAACAGTACCAGCTGTTCTATAAAATCTGTTAAATTTCTCCACATCATTAGTAATGGTATAGTAGTGTGCAAAAGAGAATAACTACATGCAACATGGGGAATTGATGTAAAATCTTTTAAGAATAGGTATGCATGAATATATAGATGGATAAGCAGATAAAGTCATAAACCAAATCTAGCAGAATGTTAGCCATCAGTGCAATGGGAGTAACTAAGAAAAATTTTAAAATTCTGAAATAGCTAAATTTGCCTTCATATTTGTTACTTTAAGTATACTTATGTAATACAGATTTAAGTTCACTTAATGTAGCAATGTGATAAAAAGAAAGTTTTAAGTTCATTTATTGTAGCAATACACTTACTAGGTCTTAGGTCTTTGACATAAGTTTATCCTAAGAAAACTGACTGATGTAAAGATAACCCTTTGAATGTACAAACACGTACCTGCCAGCACTCAGCTAAGGCATTTGAAATTAAACTTTTCTTTTTCTCTCTCATACTTACTAGCCTTCTGAATTACATGCTTGTAGTTATTTTCTAATGTGGACTGGTGGGTAAAGTCAGGTTTAAGAATATCAACAAAGATATAGCAAAATATAGGAAAAAAAAAACTTTTGGCAAATATCCCAATAAAGGGAACAGCTAGACTAGAGAAAAGTCATCAAGATTTGACCACTACAGCCCATTCGAGGAATAGGAAGCTGAGCTAAAGAGAGGTGACTTAAGTGAAATGATTTAGACGCAGAAGATTAAATATGTTAGTACTGCATAGTTTCTCTGACTTGGGAAATCCAGAATACAGACATTCTATAGAACCACATGATACGATAGGCGAAGTTGGGGGAAGAAATGGGCAGAGTGTGGGAGGGTCAAAAATGGGAAGGAATTGTGATGTTGATATGATATATATGTTCACAAAATACTCAAGCTCATTGTAAGCATTATGTATTGCATATGTATATTAATAAAAATAGTGAGGGGGGAGAAAAAGAGGCATCAAGAATAATTTCCAACTGCTTAAAGGAAAAAGGCTCGTGTGGGAGGAAAAACTAGGGCTCTACTAGAAGGAACCATAGACAGCAAGCATGTGCCAGTAGCTGGGGAGAGAAGAGTACAGAGCGCATACCAGAAAGGCAGATGGCCAGCTGCTCGTCGTCCACTGGAGACACTTTCTGACCATTCTTCTCACCTCGCGCTGGCTCTTCTGGTTTGAAGTCCCCACCCAGTGGAGGAGCTTCTAGGGGGCTTTTACAGTAAGGGTGGTCCAGCAACTTAGAACTGAGAATGTTCTGCTTGAGAGACCCCTCCTCCTCCATGGGGCAGGAGCTCTCGTTCCCCACAGTCTCCTCAGACACAACCCCATCAACATAGCTCCTGGGGCCATCTGCACTGGACACTGACAGCTCCGCCTTGTCAATACCCACAGAGTTCGACCCATTTTCAGGACCCAGAGTCAGCATGTCTCGTGATGTTTCTGAGGTACACACAGGATTAGGGTGATACTCAGACATGGGGGTCTCGTGGATCAGCTCTGTACACGTCCACTTAGGGGAGGAACAAGGCGTCTGGTCCCAGGCGTCGGTGGCGCTACCATTCTGATGGCCAGGGAATGCTTCATCTGAGCTCGGCTCCTTACCTGATAAAGGACTTCCTTTAGCGTGGCCATCAGGCACACGGCAGTTCTTTCCCTTCGCCTCCACATCGCTGTCCATATCTGGAGGGTGTGGCTGCTGGTGACAAGACAGTTCTTTAGGATCTAGGGTCGGGACTGGGCTGTGACTGCCACCCTCAGTGCTATCCCGAAGGGTCTCTCGGTCCCCAGTGACCTGTACCCAGCTTTGCTGAGCTTTTCTTAGCTTGCAAACTTTGCTTTTTGCTCTGAAGTGCTGGGATCTGAGAACCCTATACTGAAATCTAATCATGGACAATTTCTCATACATCATAAGAGGAGACACTTTTACTCTTCGATGGTGGTGAAATGGGAACCTTTTTGGACTCAGGAGTCCCCCAATCCTGTGGCGCTCCAGCCCTTGGCGGCAGCCATAACAAAAGCGTCTTCTCTTATGACTGCTCAGGGTGACCACGATCTTGCCACTCTCACCTGGATGCTGGCCCTCCCCATTGAACTTCATGGGAAAGTCAGAAGCCTGTGGCTCTGTCCTCGGTCCGTGACCATTGGCCTGACCTGCAGCACTATTTGCAGGTAAACCAGCAGCTGTTTTCAAGAGACCTTTCTCTCCAGAGTATTCATGGTCAAAGTCCCCTGCTGATGTCAGCAGTGTCTCTGCCTGGAGCTTCAGGGAGCTCCTCGGGGAAGAGATGAAGTGCTGAGCCTTCCTTCTTCTCACTGTTGTGGTCACACCCCGAGCAGTGACACTGGACACAGTCTTCTCATGACGAGGTCCATCTTGGATCCACTGTTCCTGGGTCTGCAGACTCTCCTTTACACATGGTAAACGCTTCCACTGTGGGTTCCAAGTAGCCGGCCTTGCTAACTTAGCTTTCAGAATGCACAAGTGCTGAGGAAGAAAGAATTTCTTAAAGCCTCCAAACCCTGTATTCCATTTCTCAGAAAATGCTAAGTGGATTCCTTTCCTCCATAGAATTTTCCTCTGTTTTTTCATTTTTCTGATGCATAATGAGATCTGGATGTGGCTACAAAGAAGAAAACCAAAGTTACATGTCAATCTAAATACAAGGTCATCAGGACATTCACAGCAAGTATTGATAATCGAGTAATGATAATCAGGCCTATACAGTCAGCTGAGGCAATGGGACAAGTGAAATACTTCATGATCAAGGTTTTCATCAAAAAGCAAATTAGGGAATAAAGATCTGACAAGGTACTCTAGTAAGACCCCTTTGCTGTGTACCTGCTTTGGAGAGAAAAAAGTTTCAAGAATCATTTCCTCACATTTAGTCAGTTTTTCCTTTTGTTCTTTCCCCAGTGCTAGGGGGTTGACTACAGATCCCCTGCATGTTAGGCAAGTACACTACCACTGAACTATATCCCAGTTCTTTTTGATTCTGAGACAGATCTTGCTAAGCCCAGTCCAGCATCAAACTTGTTACCTCATGTGTCCTGCTTCAGTGTCCCGAGTGGATGGCGTTACAGCCATGTGCCACCATGGCTGGATGTAGTCAGTTTCTGACAGGCACAGGCGTCAAAGGGAAGTTCTAAATGCTTCCCTCTAAGCTTCTCATTAGCTAAGTGACTCTGAGTCACTCAAATTCTGGGTTCTCACTTGTAAAACATAGGATCAGGGGAAAAGAACGAAATGCTATTTTTGACTTATTTCATAATATCCACTTATTCATAACTTGCTCACCAGTAAAAACTGTTTCATACAGCAACTCAGCAGAGTGAGACCCCATTTCAAAATTTAAAAAGGATGAAGATGCAGTTCAATGCAAAGGTTCCAGGTTTAATCCCAAGGACCATTGAAAAATAAAAAGAAGTAAATTAAAAAGAAAAAAACCTTCTAATCTTCTGTTTGGATGGGTAAGCCAGGAGTCTGAGAGGTGAGCAGCAGACAATGGGTATGAGTCTCACTCACCCCCGACAGAGTAATTCCGTCTTCAAATGGTGCCTGGATCCCTTTCTGCAGACCCATGTGACCTGTCTTGCATGGCAAGGCTCTAGGCTTCAGCAAGGGAGGAGCAGTGGAACAAGGAGGGACCAGGACCCTAATTATTCCTTACTGCACAGAGGAGAGTAGCTGTTCAGGCCTTTCTGTGGAAAGGGATTTAGCTCAGAAGGACATGGGTTCAATGGCACCAAATGTCACTACTATCTTTTCTCTTTAATGACCTGCCTCTTGTGCCATCCCCTGAGGAGTACATACTTGGCCTGAGTCTTCTGAAAGGGGATGGGTTTCTTCATATAAGCCCACACCATAGCCTATCAGGCCTTCAGCTGCACAATGTGTCTGCCTGCCTGGTATACTGTCCTCTGAAAGTGAAACTTTAGTTACCTGCCAGGGTATCAGAGGGACCTGGGGGCAGGGGAGGGGGAGGGAAGGGAGGGCGGCGCAACTGTTGCTGAGTCAGACGTTTATTTATTTGGCAATACTGGGGATTAAACCCAGGGTTGTGGCTTTAAGCTACATTCAAAGCCCTTTAAAAATTTCTTGTTTTGGGGCTGGAGGAATGGCTGAGCTGTTAAAGGTCTTGCCTAGCAAGTGCTAAGTCAAGCGCTCAGTACCCGAGTTTGATTCCCCAGCACCACATAAGCAGGGAGTGGTGGCAAACACTGTCATCTCAGCACTCAGGAGGCTGAGGCAGGAGGATTGCCATGAGTCCAGGGCCAACCTGGGCTCCATAGTGAGTTCAGAACCATAGTGAGGTCTACAGAGCGAGACCCTGTCTCCAAAAAAAGAATTTAAAATAATAAAATAAAAATTCCTTGTTTTGAGACAATATCTCACTAAGTTGTCCAAGCTAGGCCTCAATTTGCTGTCTTCCTGCCTCAGTGTCCTAGAGTGCTGAGTCAACAACTTGCCCCATACATGGTTTGTGCAGACTTTCCATCAGTCCTTCCTCTGCCGTCCTACCCACTCTCTGACCCTCACAGGTGTCTGAGCCGCCTTCCAAGGTTCTGCAGCTGCTCCCTGGCCCCCACCACTGGCCTGGAGTTCAGTTCTGCCGGCTGCTGAGTCTGCTAATACTCAATTCATCTGCTTGGCATCTTTCAAAATGCCATTGCTTTTAACTCCTCTTTCACTGTCCTTGTCCTCTAGAGTTTCTGACTTTTTCTATCTTTTTTTCTGAACTGGAGGATGAACCTTAGGGCCTTGTGTGTGCTACATGCACAGGCCAGTACTGGCAAATTTTTGGATTAAAGTGCATCATGTAGAAAATTCAACAAGTTTCAAAGTAGTCATGTACCAACAAATGACTGTATTATGTATGAGCCTCCCTTTTTTCTGGCAGGGTCTTGCTCTGCAGTCCAAGCTGGACCTGAACCATGTAGTCCAGACTGGCCTCTACCAGGTCAGTGGTAGAGGGCTGACTGACTCTAGCATGAGTTCAATTCTCTGCACTGAAAAAGAATTTTTACCATTAGCATTTTTATTTTGTTTGTTTGCTTCTGAGACGAAGTCTTGCTGTGTAGCCCAGGCTGGTCCTGAACTCACTATGGAGCCCAGGCTGGCCTTGGACTCAAGGCAATACTCCTGTCTCAGCCTCCTGAATGACTGGATTACAGGCATGTGTCACCATGCCCAGTTTATGTGATGTCTGGGAATCAAACTAAGGGTCTATGCTTGCTAGGCAAACACTCGAACAGCTATGTTATTCCTCCGGTCCCTGTATAAGTCCATTTTGTTTAAAGGAAAAACATTACATATACATTTGAATATTTCAGAAGAAAATGTCTAAATGAATACATACCCAGCTGTTTACAGTTAAGAGCCACAGTCCCTAAATGTCCAAAGCAACCTAGGGTTTTGCAATGAACTGACAAGGGTATCATGGGGTATTCTAAATTAGAGGAAAAGTAAACAGTAAGGAAATAAAGGGGAAAATGCTATTCTATATCTATCAAATATCTGGCAGATCTGGGCATGGCAATGCAGGTGTGTAATGCCAGGCCTCTGGGAGGCTGAGGCAGACTGCAAACCTGAGCCCATGCTGGACCATATAGCAACTTGGCAAGATCTTGTATCAAAATAAAAAGATAAAAGGGTCTGGGGCTGGGGCTCAGTGTGAAGGCCCTAGGTTCAATCTCTAGCATTATGAAGGCGAAAAAAAAAATACCCCAAACCCAATAAATGACCAACTCAAGCTAGTTCCATTTAAAAGCAGATCATGCTATATTCCTCTGTATGGTACCCTGTCTTTCCAAAGCTGAGTCTCTCTTGGTTGATGTGATTTAAATAGATACATCCACATGTAGTGCAAAATCAAGTTAGAATAAAAAATACTGGGCTGGAGGAATAGCTCAGTGGTTAAAGCGCCTGCCTAGCAAGCACTTAAGTAAGTGCTAAAGTACCTGAGTTGATTCCCCAGTACAGTCTAAGAAGGGCATGGTGGGGCATGCTTGTAATGGGGAGGCTGAGACAGGAGGATTGCTGTGAGTCCAAGGTCAGCCTGGGCTCCATAGTGAGTTAAGGACCAGCTTGGCTACACAGCAAGACCCTGTCTCAAAAACAAACAAAATAAAAAATGTTAAAGGTAAAAATTCTTTTTCAATGCTGAGAATCGAATTCAGGGCCTCACACATGCTAGAGTCAGTTAGCCCTCTACCACTGAGCTGTACCCCCAACCCTGGGCAAACTTTAATTAAAAAAGAAAGAAAGAAAAGGGCTGGAGAAATGGCGCAGCGGTTAAAGTGCTAGCCTTGCAAGCACTAAGTCAAGCACTAAGTACCCGAGTTCGATTCCCTGGCACCACATAAGCTGGACGTGGTCGCGCAAGCCAGTAATCCCAGCACTCAGGAAGCTGAGACAGGCGGATTGCTGTGAGTCCAAGGCCAGCCTGGGCTCCATAGTGAGTTCAGGACCAGCCTGGGCTACAGAGCGAGACCCTGTCTCAAAAAAAGAAAAATTTAAAAAAAAATTAAAAAAGAAAACAGAAAAGAATAACAAAAGCTGGGCGTGGTGGCGCAATGTAATACCAGTACACTGGGAGATTGGCAGGAGGACTGTAAGTTCAGGCCTAGCCTGAGCACCTATCAAAATTCTGTCTCAAAATTTAAAAAGCTAGGGATGTAGCTCAAAAGACCTTGGGTTTAATCCGCAGTGTGGATAACATGAGGAGAGAGAAAAGGAGAGGAAGAGAGGAGAAGGGGAAAGGAAGTTAAGAAAAGGACGAGGAAGGAAGGTTAGGGAAGGGAGGGAGAGGAACGGGGAAATCCGTGCACAAGCAAGCACATTATGGCAGCGGGATTCTAAGTTAGAGGCCAACCTCGGAGACACAGCAAGTGAAAAGACCAACCTGGACTACACAGTGAGACCCTGCTTCAAAGGGAGGGAGGAGGGGTGGGGCAGGGCTCAATGGCGTGCTTCCCTAGTATGTGTAGGGAGGGCCTGGGTTCAATTTTTCATTGAGAAATTAAAAAGTAACCAAACACGTCTTTTGGTAATTTTTATCATCACCAATAATAGTCAAATTTTAAGTGCATACAAGTACCTATTAAATTTCAATTCAGTAACTCGAAATTTCTATTAAAACAACGGCACCAAGCTTTCCAAGAATTTACAATGGAGTAGGGACTCACTTGCTGACAAGTATTAACGAATGTGATACACACAGAAAGCCAAAATGTAAGGCAGAGTGAAAAGGTCTGACAAGGGAGGGGAAGGACTCTCACATGTAATTAGCATTCACTTAAGAATGAAAAGCTACAAGTCAAAGGCAACACGTCTAGACACCACGCCCCACGCCCCCTAATCCTTAAAGCAGGAAGAAAACAACTTCAAGTCTAGCCGGGCAATTTGACAACTTCGCAACCTAAGATCCTGTCTCAAAGCAGAAAACAAGTGAACAGATAAATTACACTAAATTTAAATAGGCAGTCACGTGGGTCAGTGTGAAGAACTTGGTTTCAAACTCCAGTACTGCAAAGATAAATAAATAAGCCCGACCCAGAGAGGAAACGCAGCATTCCAAGGAACTGAGAATCCATCAGTGAAGCTATTCAGGAAGCTGAGGGAAGAGATCAAGTCTGGAAGGCCAGCCTGGGCAATTTTGAGAGACTGCGCCTCAAAATTTACAAAAAGAAAAGGAGAGAAGAAAAGAAAAGCCTAAGGGTGGAATTCAGCAGCCTCCGGGTTCAATTCCCAGTACAGCAAAGGGAGACGGGGAGCGGAGACAGGCCGCGAGCCCAGGCAAAGGGAGCACTTAGGAGACCGTTGCAGCGTAGCAGCCCGGGCAATTTAGTAACTTAGCTCGAATCTCAAGATAAAAAACAACAAACAAACAAAAAGGCTGCAGACTTGGCAGGAAGGCCCTGGCCTCACTCCCCGGCACCGGCGATGAATTAAAAACAATACCAAATGGTAGGCTAGGATTGCAGCTGGGGCCTCCGGGTCCACGTCTCGAACTGCCGCACGCCCTCTGCATTCCTTCTCCCCCAAGAGTGGCCCGCCGCCAGCACGAGACAGAGCCCAGCGCCCAGCACAACGCAGCAGGGACAGCGGCTTCCGCACGCTAACGTGCCGCCGTACCGCGCCCTTGCGCGGACGAGGCCGCGGGCGAGGGAGGAACCCCGGCGGAGGGGCACGACCGTCCGAACGTGGGGCGACCTCCAACGGCCACGGGGGCGGCGGGCCGGACGGGAAGCGAGAGAGGGAACGGCCCCTCGGGCCGAGCTCCTTCCGCGTCCCCGCAGCCCACAGCTGGGGGCGTGGGGCGGCAGCGCCCGAGGCCGCGGGGTCGGCGGGGCCGGGCAGGAGACGCGGCCGCTCGGCATTCGGCCCCTCGGCGGCCGTGCTCTCCTTACCTAGGTTCCCCGCGCCAGACACCCGCCCCGCCGCCGGCGCCCACCCGGCGCCCACCGGGACTGCAGCCTGGCCGTCGCCACCCCGAGGGGAGCGCCGGCAGGGAGGTGGTGTCCGGCCTGCTCGTGGCAGCCGCCGCCGAGTTCCTCCACAGCCGACGAGGCGCTGCCGGCGCTCACTTTTCACGTCACCCCTCCCCGGCCCTTCCGCTCGAGGCCCCGCCCATGCCTAGTGCGTTTCCGCTTCCGCTCCGGCCAGCGGCCCCACCTGCGCCTTGGGTTCCGACTTCCCAACGTGCCGGGGCAAGAAGGGATTGGGGTTGAAAGATTGCAGAGATCTACCAAGCTCCTTTAGGACATCTGTGCCGACCCTCCCGAACTTCTTATTCCAACTAGGCGTGGTGGTGCGTACGTGTAATCCCAGCCCTCTGGGAGTCTGCAGGAGAGTCCCGAGCTCTACCAAGGCTGGCCCACGCCGGCCTCGGGCACCTGGCAATCCTCCTGCCTCAGCCTCCTGAGAGCTGGGATTTTAAGTGTGCGCTACCATATCCATTTTGGGGCGGGGGCTTGCCTCTGTAGTACAGGCCAGTACTGGGCTGACTATGTAGCCCAGGCTGGCCTCGAATTCGCACAATGCACCTGCCTCGGCCTCCCAAGTACTAGGATTACAGGTGTGTGCCACCAACAGCAAGTTCATGTGATGCTGGGAAATCGAACCACGGGCTTTGTGCTTCCTACTCTGAGTTACTCTAGTCTTCCAGCCCTGAGCAAGCGCTTTAACCGCTGAGCTACCTCCCAGTTCCCCTCCTTCCCACTTTTTTTTAAAGGGGGGGTGGGAGGGGGAGCAGGAATGTAGCTCAGGGCAAAGGTTCTGGGATCAATTCCCAGTGCCAGAAGGAAAGAAATAAACAGCCAGGTTTGGTGGTGCTCACCTGTAATCCAAGCACTTGGGGAGGCAGAAGCATGAGGATTCCAAGTTCAAGCCTAGCCCATGCCACAAAGCTATTTATTGAGACAGTCTTAAAACACACACAAATGGCTGGGAATGTTACTCAGAGAACATTCTGGCAGGAGTTAAGGAGGTATGGAAATGCAGGACGAAAGATCTGGGAGTCATGAGACAGGCTGGAGGAAGAGCACCGCGTCCACAGTGCTTGCCTAGGAGTGCAAAGCCCAGGCTTATATTTCCCAACAGTACACAGCCAGGCATGGAAGCACACACTGGAAATCCCAGCACTCCAGAGGCTGAGGAAGGATTCTGGGTGGGAGGCCAGCTGGGCTACACAGTGAGTGGCAGGGCTGAAGAATGGCACAGTGGTTAAAGCGCTTGCCGTATAAGGGCACCGCATAGAGCTGGGTGTGGTGGTGGTACACGGCTGTAATCCCAGCACCTGGAGGCTGAGACAGGCAGACTGTCCTGAGTCCAAGCCCAGGCTGGGCTCCATGGTGAGTTCAGGACCAGCCTGGGCTGGAGAGTGAGATTATGTCTCAAAAACACAAATAAAAGGATAGACCCACACCCCCACCCCCGCATCTATGCTGTATTAGTATGGCTGCTGAACTAGACTGCCCCCTTCCCCCTTTCCTGCAGTACTAGGGACAGAACCCAGGATTTCCACACCACATACAGCCTCTAATTTTGAGCTAGGGTTTACATTGCCCAGTTTCAGTCTAAACTTGTGATTCTACTGCCTCAGCCTCCCAAAGTGCTAACAGGTTTAAGTCACTTAGGACACATCATTAACCCATCAGGGAACATACTGTATTTGTAAGTTGGGTGTGGTGGCACACGCCTGTAATTCTAGCACTCAGGAGACAAGAGGGTTGCCATGAGATCAAGGCCAGTCTGGAGTACATAGTGAGCTCAGAACCAGCCCGGACTACACAGCAAGACCCTGTCTCAAAAAAATATATACTCTATTGATGGAAACTGCTAGCAAAAGAAAAATCAGAAAGCAAGAACAGCTTTTGAGAATTAAAAAATACGACAGTCGAAATATGTTCAAAAAAGGCCAGAGAGGGTGCAGCTCAGTGGTTAAAATGTTTGCCTAGCATGCACAAGGCCCTGTGTTTTTTTAAAAAAAAAATTTTGAGACAAGGTCAGGAGACAGGAAAAACCCAGCCTCAACCAGCAACGCTGCAGGCTGGGTAGTGACAGGACAGAGTGAATCCAAGCCTCTTATGCCCTCCTATTTTCAGGAAGGGCAACAATTATGATGAGCTGTGACATTTAATTGCACAGAAAGCCAAGATAGGCGAGTGGTACAGGCCTATAGCCCAGTGCTCCGCAGCCCGAAGCCCAGCCTGGCCAGTCCTAGGTAAACTGATACTTACCAAGATCCTCGATCAAAAAAGACAAAGAGAAAGAAAAGCTGGGTCCATGGCCCAGGCCTGTTGTTTCAGCTCTTTCGGATAACCACAAATTCAGGCCCATGTAGCAGGACAATTCAGCAATGTAATGGGAACCCTGTCTCAAAAAGAAACGAGCTGGGCCCAGGGACCCAGGTCTGTAATTCTAGCATCTGCAAGGCTGAGGATCTCAAGTTTGTGTCCAGACCAAGCAATTTAGCTCAGGATGAAGGCCTTGTATTCACTCCCAAGTTATCACTGAAAAAAGGAAAAAAAAGAGAGAAAGAAAGAAAAAGAAAGGAGATAAAAGGAAGATTAGGAAATGGAAAAAATGGACATTAAAAAAGTTTATTTCTAGCCCTGAAGAACAAAATTAATGAATAAAGCCATCAAATACAGCAGTTAATATCACAAATAATTGAGTGGGATTAAATAGAAAATATAAAATCTGGTGACAAAACAGAAGTCACACTATTTCACTTAATTGCTTTTCTATCTATAAGGGAGGAAAGAGCCAATGTATTTCAACCAAAGATATTAAATTCCACACACATTCTTCATCTCAAGGTGGAATGAGAACTAGTCAACAGGGTCACCCTGTCCCCTCCCTCCCTTGGCAGTATAGAACCTTGGTTACAACAGACCTTGATTCTGGGCTGGGCATGTGGCTTGGTGGGTCCAGCTCTTGCCTACCTAGCACACGGTATCACATAATAATTCGCTGCATGTGGTAGCCCAACACCTATCACCCCAACACTCCCAGATCGCCCTGCGTTCACCACCAGCCTGAGCTGCCTAGTGAACTCAGCACTCAAGCAAGACCCTCTCCTGATACAAAACCTTGGCTTTTAAGACCGAGCCAATGGTGAGCTGCTCTTTATCATTCTACCACCACTTAATACCTTAGCCAGTGTTCAATACATGTGTTAGGTGACAGGAAAAAAGGTCTTATTTCTTACGTGCATGTGTGCACACACACATTTTGAATGAATCCTGATTTTTTTGGCAGTACTGGGGATCCACCATGGGCCTTCACACGGAGCTACACCCAGTCCATACTTTTCCATACTTTAGTTCAGACGCAGAGACAGGGTCTCATTAGGCTGATACACTGCACAAGATGGACTCATATTCCTCCTTCCTCAACTTCTCAAAGTGCTGGGATTAAAGGCCTGTGCCACTGTGTCTAGGCGCAGCTTAGTATTTTTATGTCTTTTGTTTGAGACAGGATCTCACTCAGTAGTCCAGGCGGGTCCTGAACTCCCTATGGAGCCCAGTCTCCAAACATGCTGGCCTCAATTCAAGGTAATCTTCCTGCCTCAGCCTCCTGAATGCCGAGATTGCAGGCGTGCCCAAGACGCCCAGTTTTTATGTGGCACCGGGTCATCCAGCCCACGGCACTGACTGCCTAGGTAAGCACACTGACCACTGAGGCACGCCCCAGCAGTATTTAGATGGTGAGAGGAAGGGAATTCACACATTGCGCTGTGTACTCGACGAACAAGGCTACACGACCACTATGTGTGTTGCTATTCCAGGGTTTCCCCATATTATACATAAACTAAAAGCAGCAAAAGAAGAAGAAAAGGTAACTTCAAGACCCCCGCGAAGTCTACAAAATAATAAATAAGAACTATCCTAATATTGTCTTAATAAACCAAAGGATTCTAAGGTAACGTTTAGGTTGCAGCAGGAATTCTTATTCAAAGTGATCACAAAAAGGGTGAGTACAAAAGGTAACTGTTAAAAACCATGAATCTAGATTCAGATGTTAACTGTTCTTTCAACAAGATCTGCACATTTTAATTTAAAGTTAACTAATAGATCACAATTCTCTATTGCCTTTAAGATTATTTTCGTTTAAAAACCACAGTTCAGAAGTAACCAAAGTGTATTTCTATTACAGGTTAGTTTATCCAGGTAGTGAAGAACGCAGCACAGTGCAGGTCCCAGCCTCGGGTCGGGCTTCAGTAACAAAGTCCGTTGCCAGCAATGGACGTGCAGGGAGCCAGCAGGGAAGCTGTGAACACAACTGCTTCTACCAACAGAAGAGCCCTTGTGGAGCCACAGCGTGGAATGGGGATGTTGGCACATGTTCTGTGGGTGTGGCCGCCGGCCTCGGCTGGAAGGAAGGCCTCCGGGCCAGCGCAAGGGTCTCTGTAGCAGGACCTCCGGCGTCATAATTTGCCCAGACAACTGTTGACAGACGGCCCGGCCTGCTTTGTGACAGCTCTGGAGGCCAGACACAGTCCAGGGACAAAGGAAGTCAGGATCACACGGGACACAGGCTGTTAAGTGCTCTAGGTAGGTTTCACTAGCTACTTTATTCATTTGCCTCAAAACATCCCTGCATCATCCATAAAACCATCCATACGTATCTCCTTGCATCTGTATTTCAGTACAGATATGACGGCAGGAATAGAAAATCCTGCTCATTTTCCCAATATATTCCAAAACAGCCAAGATGTTGTGATTCACAACGTGTTCTATACAGGGTGGTGAGCAGGGGTGCAAGTTACTGGGAGCGGAGGTGGGGACAGATGCCACCATCGACCACAGATCTTGCGCTCGCTCTCTCTGCAGTACTGAGAATTAAGCCCAAGGCCTTCACGCTGAACTCTATCCCAGGCCATTTTTATCTTTGATTTTGAGACAGGGTCTAACTAAGTCACAAAGTTGGCCAGGCTGGGCTCAAGCTTGTTGGGATCCTCCTGCTTCAGCCTCCCAGGGTACTGGGATGACAGGCCTGTGCTACCAGTACCAGCAGGCTTGTTTTTTCATAAAGTGGTTCCCAGCATGTCAGAATGAACGATACCAACTCCAAAAGCAAAACAGTAAGAAAAAAGTGAGAGAAGTAAAGGGAAGACCAGGAAAAAGGAGGGGCAGGGAGGACAGAGGGCTCTAACAACTAATGCTACAGGTCACAGACCTTTTATTAAATCTTTGAAATAAAAAAGTATTACTATCAATAAGAATATTTCATTCTTCTTTTCTTCTCCAGTTTTTAACATGAATACTTTTCACTTACTTGAAAAAAAATGAAAACTGAAGTAACTCAACATCTCAAATAATCCATGAGTCCATCAACCAGTGCTCTGTCACTGAAGTCCTCACAGGCAGCGAGACGCTCGGCACAGGCTGGGAGCACAGTAATTTATGACACGCCTTCACCGTGTACCAGTCACGAGCTCCGAGTGTGTCACACTGTCATACTGAGAACTCAGGAGGCTCAAGTCTCATTAGCTAACCCCAGACAGACTTCCTTTCAAACAGGGGAAGAAAAGTTAACTTTTCAGTTTTGAAACTTCAATGGTTATTGTATTATTTCCCCAAGCAGTGGCGATTGTATGAGGTGAGAAAGGGTTAATTAAAACAAAAGCCAAGGAGCATGTGAACCTAGCCTAAAACCGCAACATAGACAGAAACTGATTCCCAAGACAGCAGGGAAGCGGTGGGGGAGGGGCGGCACCAGCCAGTCATAAGGCTGGAGCAGGAGCAAATCACTTTGGTTCCCAAAGCCGAATCTGAAGAGGAAACGGGCAGAAAGGCAGGCGAGACCGCAGGAGTGGCCAGTCCACGGGATCCACTTTCTGTCTCAATGATTTAGTTATAAATATAGATCATCAGGCTTTCTATACACGTAACAAACGCCAAACTCACTACCACAAAATTTCTAAAAATGACTTTCACATTATTTAAAAAAAAAAGTTAAAATCACATACTTTCCTCCCCCTTCCTTCAGTTCAAGTTCTGAGCTAAAATGGTACACGTAACCATGTCTGGTCCTAACATCTATAAAAAGCTAACCTGTATCAACCTCCCTTGTCGATAGAAAGAGCTACATAATTTCTACCATACTTGCCTTATATTTTGAGAAAAACGTCTCAAAGCAACTCAAGAGGAGCAAGTGAAAGAAAAGGAAAGCCATAAAGGAGCAAATGAGGAATACTCGGAAAAACTCGAATCTTCCATTCAAGTATTGAAAACACCCCAAAGGAGACATCGAAGGTGACCTGCTACACAGTCAGCAAGGGGAAGGGCTGAGCGAGCACGGCACAAGGCCCTGGGGCTGGCTGCTGGGGGCTGCCGGCCGTCTGTTGCTCCTTCCAGACCCGGAAGAGGGGGCTCCTTTCAAAGTCAGAATTCTCTACTCGTGATTTTCTCTTGGCTGTCTTCGGGGAATAGTCCATATGTTTCTTCCCGGTTATGCAGACCATCTCCTTAACCCCACAGAGAGTAATAATTTTCATATATTAAAAGGCTTCTTTTAGGAAACGGGAGAGTGAGCAGGAGGCCACGGCAAAGACGCTAACGGCTGCTCTTCATTGCTTCTTTCGCGGCCATGATCAGTGGGGTCAAGCTCGACAATGGCTTCGCCAGCTTCAGAAAGGGGTGCTGCGAAAGGGGGATGACAGCAGCAGGTTAGAGACAAGGATTTCCTCCCAGTGGGCAGCAAGTACACCTCACAGATCGCAACTCAGTTAATAGCATGGGTCTCAATACATGTCTAAAACCTGCAGAATGAGAATACCATTTTCATGGTTGAAAGCATCGTGGCTTGTGCTGTCGTCCTAATGTCACACAAGTTACAATTCAAGTGCCCAGGAGCACACTCGTGCCAGAGGCAAACAGCTGAGAAGGAAAGCACACTAACTTTATGGTGAGGTTATTAGCCCATTTTTTCCCCAGCAAACGAAACCCTAAGACGAAGCGCCTGCTGCACATGGCGACCCTGCGAAGGGCAAGGCAGGACCCCCACCGCAACAGCTGGCTGCTGGTGGCTCAGAAGCTGCCTTCTCCAAAGATGGCGTCACTTCCAAATTTACCTGTAACAATTCTTTGGCTGAACCCCTCTTCTCCACATCCATTTCCAAACATCGATTTAAGAAATCCCGAAATATTGGAGATAGTTTCTCTGGATTCTGAAGTTCTGGGGTTCCATTAGTTGCTATCAGGTATAAAGCCTAAAAATAGAGTAACATCCTTGTAACGCGTAACACTTCAACACAGGGAACCTCTTAACTCTGCTCCCTTTGTGGTAATAACTGGGCTGAACCGAGGGGTCCCATACCTGAGGGAAGCACTCTCCCATTGCACTATGCCTTGGGTCCTTTACATTTTGAGAGAGTGCTTCTACTTGCCTCAGGAATCCAAAGTAGACAGGGATTACAGGTGTGCACCGCCATGCTTAGCGTGCTTTTCTTTTTTTAAGCCACACTACCACATTCCAAACATCCAGAATTACCGAAACTTTTCTCTTTAGCTGTACTACAGGAACATCATTACCAACAGAATGCTGTGATTAGAGGTGTCTGCCGCCACACCGGGCCCTGCCCATTTTTAAACTGGATTGTACTCTGGGACAGGATCACAAATTCCAACCCAGTCTCGGCAACTTAGTAATTTAGTGAGACCCAGTCTCAAAATTAAAAATAAAATACCACGAATCAATCAATCAATCCATCAACCTCCAAACTCTTTAGCCGGCACATGCAGCCCTGTAACTCAGAGCCACATGCACAGTTTCTAGATGCAGAATAAGGGCAGATATTAGGTTTCAGCAACTTTCACTTCCAACTTTGCAGATGATTCCTGACACAAGCACGTTCTTAAGACCTAGGTTTAGGAAAAGTGCTCTTCCTGCGGGAATGAGGTGCGGGGCCAGGCTTACTCTCAGGGGATTTTCATTGAGGTACGGAGGCTCTCCTTCCACCATCTCGATGGCCATGATACCCAGGGACCATATGTCAACTTTCGGGCCATAAGCCTTCCGTGTCACCACCTCTGGCGCCATCCAGTAGGGCGTGCCCACCATGGTGCTGCGCTTGCTCTGCTCAGGGGTGATCTGGGCACAAAACCCGAAGTCAGCTACAGATGAAACAGAACAAACATCTACAGTCAGACACTTCACGGGCGGTTTTATCCAGTAAGTTCACTTCCGATGACATGATTACATTCTTCTAAAGAATAATAAAGTAAACCCGAATGGACTTGAAGTATTTGATATTATTATGTAGTCTCAATTACCTTACTTAACTCCCATAACAAGTTATCAGGGAACTTTTATTTTGAATTATTCATTCTATAAAACTGGAAGTGATACAGAAGAACAGACCACCAAAGAGTGGACACCAAAACCAAATGCAGGGAATCAGACAAAATCCCAGAGAGGAAAACGAATTTGGATACAGTGAACAGAAAGTAGAATCACTGACCACTGAGCATCAAACTTATTAGCATAGAGCCTGGAAAAGCAGCATAAAGAACTGCAGTGCAACCACATCAGAGGACCCACAACATCACCCTATCCCTTCTCCATTTCCCACCTGAGGACTGGGGTGCCTCCTTTATTTACTTATTTATTTTTATTTATTTATTTTTGAGACAGAGTCTCACTCTGTAGCTCAGGCTGGTCCTGAACTCACTATGTAGCCCAGGCTGGTCTTTGGACTGTTGGTGATCCTCCAGCCTCAGCCTCTTGAGTGCTGAGATTACAGGCCCGGCATGTGCCACCACGCCCAGCTTCCTGCTTATATAGTGCTGGAGAATTGCACTCAGGACTCTGCACTTGCAAGGGAAGCACTTTAACAGCTGTGCCACTCCCTCTGGCCCTGGGGTGCCCCTTAGTGCTTGGTCTTACTTTGGGGGCTAAGTCAGGAGAATTCAGAGTTGTTCCTGGTAATTCCTACCACGGTCAGCAATTCAGGTTTGTGAGCGTTAGATTTTGTACCAAGCATTTATGTAAATGTGAGGAATATCTAAGAATTGCTTGGTTTGTTTTACCTAGCTAGGAAAATTTGTCAACTGTTTTTCTTAAATTTAGATTAGAGATCTTTCCATTTTAATACATTTACCTGCCTTTTATTGTCATTATTAAGTTGTCCACATAAGAATCATACATGTGATCCTCCTGCCTCAGCCTCCCACAGTACTGGGATTACCGGCCTGCACCACCAGGCCCGGTTCAGATCTGATTTAAACTCAGGCCGTCTGGGTCTTCACTACTAGATTCTTCTGCCCTCCATACGTTAAACCATAAAAACAAGGCGGTTGTCAGTGAACAAAACGCAGGACATACAACAAGTAACAAGTTGATGCTTTTTCTCCATTTGTTACTCACTAAGTTTAACTGATCCTTCCATTCCCAAAAGCACGTTGTCACTTTTGATGTCTCTGTGGATCACTTGATTAGCATGTAAAAACTCCAACGCCTGTAGACACTGAACAGAAGAATATACCTGTCGTAAACCAATTCCTGAGAAGTCGCAGGAGGGTCCCCACACAAGTCATGGCCAGGATGCCATCGCCAGCAGCAGACCCTCCAGTACTTTATATTTATGAAGAAAAAAACCCACAAAACACAATCTTATCAGCAAAGCTATAAAAACAAAATGCCCTAATCAGGAGAACCCCTCCTAAATTCTGAGTTCACTCAGAAATATTAAATAATGTTTTATTTAATCTTTTCTCTGTCATTGAGCTTATTTTTTTCCCTTTTTGAGTCAGATCTTGCTGTTACCCAGGCTGGCTGGCCATGAAGTCTTGGGTTCAAGCGGTGCTCCAGCCTCAGCCTCCTGTGTACCTGGGATCACTGGTGGGAACCACAACACCCAGCCCAGCTGCCAGTACAGTTCTATTTTTTCGTTTTTGTTTTTGTTTCTTTCCTGAGACAGGGTTTTCTCCAGGCTGGTCCTGAACTCACTAAGTAGCCCAGGCTGGCCTAGAACTCAAGACAATTGTCCTGTCTCAGCCTCCTGACTGCTGAGATTACGGTTTGTGTTACCATACCCCACTTATCTTTCTTTTTTGTTTTTTTGGGGGGGGGGGCGAGTGGGGATTCCATCCTCTAGGCAAGAAATCTACCGCTGAGTTACAAGCCTTGCCCCGCCACTGACATTTAAAACTCAATTTTCAATGTTCTCATTTAAAAAATGACAAGGCCTATTTGGTTTTAAATGCCTAAAAAAATATACACCACTTGGTAAACGTGCCCAGTTTCTTCAGAAACGATTTCAACACTATGGAAGATGCCTGTGGTCACATCTGCTGGAACCTGAGACACTAGAAGTACAACCAAGGCGAGCCCGAGGAGACGCTGGGGCTCCGGCTCCACTGGGGCTGCACCAACGCCACGTCACAGGTTTTTCCCATTTCTCTGTGGATCGTGTACAACCTGACGCCCCGGGAAAGCATGGACCTGGGCACTCGGCGGCAGGGCGCACGCCAGCACATGAGGCCTTTGCCCGGTCCCCAGCAGTGCCCAAAGCAAAAGCATAGCAACGCTCAGCACAAGAACGACACTCCTCTCGTGCCATCATTTTACAAAGCACCCTGTCAAACAGAAGGATGGATCCCTCCCTCCTGTAAGCATAAGAACGAGGTGAGGTGCGATTTGGATAATCAGTCTGCCTGCACATTTGTTTTGAGACAGGTTATCACTCTAGCCCAGGCTGCACCAGCACTCACTCTGTAGCACAGCCTAGCCTTGGACCCAGAGCAATCTTCCTGCCTCAGCCTCTCATGTGACGGTACTGATGACAGGCGTGCACCATCTGCCCTGCTTATGTGATGCTGAGAAACTGAGCTCAAGGTCTTGACCTTGCTGGGCAAGTGCTCTCACCCCTGAGCTCTTCCTGTAACTTAATGCCCCAGTGCTTCTGAAGGAACATACAAGAATACTAAGTTAAAAACTTGGGAAGAAGCCACTGTATTTTTATTTCTTACTCTCACAAGAGTAGAATAAGGAAGGTCTATATATCATTTATAATAACCAAAAGAATCTCATTCATAGATCTGGGGCACAGCTCAGCAGTTAGAATGCTTGCCTAGCAAGCTCAAGGCCCTGGACTGGATTTCCCAGCACCACAAAAAGCCAGGGATGGGGGTGCATGCTTGTAATCCCAGCACTCCAGAGGCTGAGGAAGGAGATCTGCTGAGAGTTTAAGACTAGCCTGGGCTACATAGTGAGTTAACGACCAACCTGGGCTACAAAGTGAGAACCTGTCTCAAAAAACAACAGAAAAAGCTAGATGTGGTGGCGCACCTCTATAATCCCAGCACTCAAGAGGCTGAGGCAGGAGGATTGCTGTGTGTTCGAGGCCAGCCTGGGTCACATGGTGTCTTCAGGACCAGCCTGAACTACAGAGTGAGACCCTGTCTCAAAAAAAAAAAAAAAACTTATTCAAAATACTCTTCTACTCATTCAAGAAAAATACAGATGTAACTGGGTGTTATCATATTACATTCATCAGATATTTAATCACAATCCTTTCTTGGTTTTGTTTTGAGACAGGGTCTTACTCTGTAGCCCAGGATGGTCCTGAACTCACTATGGAGCCCAGGCTGGCCTTGGACTCACAGCAATCCTGTCTCAGCCTCCCGAGCACTGGGATTACAGGCGTGCGCCACCATGCCCAGCCTATGTGGTGCTAGAGGACCAAATTCAGGCCTTGCACTTGCTCTAACCACTGGGCTATTCCTCCAGACCTCTGGAAAAGAATAAAATCCTGGAATAATACTTTGACAAATAAATAGAAACAAACTTGCAACACTTTTTTAAAAATCTGGCACATGGAAGAAAACCAAAAAGAATGGCAATTAAAACCCCTAAAATAATGTTTCTTTTGAGACAGGGTCTCACTCTTATTAGTCCAGGCTGATCCTGAACCACTATAGAGCCCAGGCTGGCCTCAAACTCTGGGCAATCTTCCTGTCTCATTCTCCCTACTGCTATGATTACAGGTGTACACCACCACACCCAACTTATGTAGTGCTGGGGAAATCGAACCCAGGGCCTCGCCCTTGGTAGCAAGCATTAAAAACCATAAAGCTATACCTCCAGCCCCCTCCAAAATACATTTTTATACCTACTATGAAAAAGATTATCAGTAAAATAAGTATGTATGGATAAATTCTCAAGTTTGGGTCAGTTTTTAAGCAGACAAGCATATTCTGTTAAAGGACATAATACTCAAAACTACTATAGAATTATTCCTTCTTTTAATCAAAAGGATGTCTGTTCTGTAGGTAGAACACAATGAACTCAGAATTACAAACTGCAACCAGGCATGGTCTGTCACCTCACGCAGCACTTGGGACAGGAGGCTGAGGCAGAAGAACTACTAGTTTGCAGTAGGAAGTTCTGGGCCAACCTGACTACAGAGCGAGGCCCTTTCACAAAAATAATTATTTAGCACCTTAATAAAAACTGAAAAAGGCAAACATACACACAAAGTTAATTTATTTATTTATTTACTTAATTTGCAGTGCTGCAGATCAAACTCCAGGGCCTCAGCCTCCAGAGTGCTGGGAATTCAGGTCTGCACCACCAGGCCCTACATGTGTGAAATTCAGAATTCACTTACACAATACTTCAGAATTGCTGAAAGCCACATCACAGAAAACATGAAGATAATAAAGTCTTAGGATCTTTATTAAAAAGTTCTGTCCTGTGTGCCAACGATTCCTGTGACACTAGAGCAAGACAGTATCAGTTCCAGTGACAACAAGTAAATCATTAACCTAAGCGGCATGCACAGAGAAAGATCCAGACTGAAGGAAAGACCCGCTGCTTTTAGCTTAGACTTAGGCAGTCTGGGAGAATTCTACTGGCCTCACAGGTAAATGCGAGACCTAGAATTTTCTCAATACACAAAGAACCACGGGTTCCTCACCCTCAGCAAGCCCCGGACAGTCAGGAGCAGACTGGCTTACACCAAGGGGAGAATGTGGCCTGCTCTGCCCGGGACGGCACACTTTCTGCAGGCGACTCGTTTCTTTTCGTGGCGCCCTTTCGCTCTCCAAGTGTCCTGGTTGGACGGTGACCTCTCGACACCACCTGACTGAAACCTGTCTGTGACTATAGCTCATCAAAGGTCCAAGCCCCCTCCTCAACTGTTCCCACACAAAGGGCAGGGCACTGGCTAACCAGCAGGGAACGCGTCAAGGATCTCACACAAATGCCCTGTGCACACGTGTTTTTTCTTACCGTCTCCACTAACCACGCCTACCTTCTCCAGAAGTAAGGAGGAAGGAAACCCACCTCTCTGCACACAGCGGCAATCTGGGCTTCATCCATGCATGTCTCTGTGACGACATCGGTGAGCGAGCCCCCGGCCAGGTACTCCATCACCACGAACAGCTCCTCCCCCACCAGGTAGCTGAGAGACAGCACACACACATGCTCAGTTTTCCTCTTTCCAACCCCACGGCCCTCTATGGTACAGCCTTCGAATGTTGAGTACACCATAATAGTAACTAACACCAGAGGACAGGTCCCCTGACAGCTGAGAGAACTAGAATGCTACTTGTTAGCAGCACAAAAAAATAGCGGGGGTCATTATGAGACATCCTGACTCATTCTAGAGAAACAGCTCACTCACAGAGTATGATTATATAAACAGACTATTCCAAGTAAAAATAAACCCACAGGGCTAGGCAGCAGGGCAGCCCTATTCTGACTCCAGCTACTCAGGAGGCTGAGGCGGGGGTGGGGCCGGGGGACCAGCATGGTAACTGAGAGAGACCCTGTCTCAAAATTAAGAGGACCAGGAGACAGCTCAGGCATAAAGCGCTGCCTGGCATGTGAGAAGCAGGGGCAGGAAGGGACAAAAGCAAGGGAAGGCAGCAAGAAAGTTGATTTCTGTACACACCATCCTATGATTAGTGCTAAAGTCTCAAAATACACGACCTTTTCCCCATCCGATATAAATTTAAATATGGAATAAAATCACATACAATCCTCACCTCTGATAGAATCACTACTATAATTTATCGTTTTAAAAATTTTCTTAAATTTTCATTTATTTTCCTTTCTTTTACCATTATAATTTTCTACTAGTCTTCATACACGTGACTGTTTTAAAAAAAACACATTTGTAGCTAGGTGCAATGGCACATGCCTGTAATCCTAGCTGCTTGGGAGGCTGAGGCTGAGGCAGGAAGACTGTAGACTAGCCTAGGCAACTTTAGCAAGATTCTGTCTCAAAATAAACTCAAAAACTGGGTTTGTGATGTAGCTCACAGGTACAGTGCTTGCCCAGCACGTGTGAGGCCCTGAGCTCAAACTCCTGTACTGAAAAATACAGCAGTACAGGATAGGGGTGAGACAGAGACCGGCACAGAGAAAGAGAGGAGGGGCTGGGAAATGCATTTTAGAAGTTTACTTCTATGACTGTTAACATATTCCTCATAATTAGGGGCAAAGTCTTAAAAAAAAACACATCTATAATACTACATATAGTTTCCTAGTCTGCTTTTTGTCAAGTCCTAAGCTAAATAAGTGTTTGATAGACATAAACAATTTGCCCACAACAAATAGTATTTAAAATAAAAACTACTGTGTAAGTTTTTGAGAACCGTGCAGTGAGACACCTGTGTGGGCTGAGACCTGCACCGCCGGGAAATGCCCCTTCAGCTGACAAGTTATGCCGCGGGCACCTGCTCCGGCCAAGCCCCATATTTAACCACACCCACCCTCGCCAAGAGACAGGCCGCCTCTAAGAGGGCTGCTGGATACTGCAGCAAGTCACATTTCCATAATTTTATCCCAGTATCTGAAAAAATATTAATACCTGTCCAAAAAATTAACTATGTTGGGATTCTTTAATTCTTTCATCACCAGAATTTCATTAATGATCAATTCCTTCTTTGGCTGTTTCTGTAAATTAATCTGCTTGATAGCAACCTGTAATGGGAACAAAATGGAAAAACAAGTAAGAACAGTTTTCCTAGTTCTCTTAGAAAGGCACAAACATCAACACAGTAATAATTTGATTCATGACAGACACACCGTATTATACAACGAGGGGATGCGCACAGTCCCAGGGCCACTGCCTGCGCAGCGCTCGGCACAACTATCCTCAGCCTTGGCGTGGAGCTGGCTAGCCAACTCAGTGGCAGTCAGTACCGTATGAGGGACTAATCTTGTTTTCCTTCCAAGTTGGAAAATAGCTTTTTTTGGATAATACTGGGGACTGAACCCAGAGCCTTTGCACTGAGCTACATTTCTAGCTATTTTATTTTATCTTGAGACAGGGTCTCGCTCTGTAGTACAGGCGGGTCCTAAACTCACTATGGCAGCCCAGGCTGGCCTTGGACTCACAGCAATCCTCCTGTCTCAGCCCCTAAGTGCTGGGATTACAGGAGTGCGCCACCACATGTGGCTCGTGGTGTTGGGAATCAAACTCGGGTACTTAGCTCTTGGCATAGTGCTTGCTAGGAAAGCGCTTTGACCGCTGAGCCATTCCTCCACTCCCTTATTTTTATTCTGAGACACGGTTTTTCTCTGCAGTCCAGTCTGGTCCTGAACTCAGTACACAGCCCAGCCTGGACTTGAACTCATGGCAATCCTCCTGCTTCAGTCTCCTGAATGCTGGATTACAGGCATGCACCACTATGCTCAGCTAATTTTTATGTGGTGCTAGGGGATTGAACCCAGGGCCTTGTGCAAGTGAGGAAAGTGCTCTAACCACTAAACAATGGCCCCACCCGCCCTCCCATCTGTTATTTTACTTTTTATTTTGAAACAAGTTCTTGATAAATTGCTGAGTTACCCAGGCTGCATTCAAACTTTGATCATCCTGCCTCAGAGTGCTGGGATTACAGGCTTGTGTCACCATGCCCAGCTTGGAAAATATTATTTTAAAAATATCTGATTATGTATGACACTGAACACAATTCCATCTGTTCCTTTTCCCCTTAAACTGCTAGAAATTGAACTGAACCAAGGGCCTTCACACAGAGTTTCATCCCAGCACTTACTTACTTAAGAGACAGGGATGGGCCCAGGTTAGGCTCCAACTTCAATCCTCCTGCCTCTGCCTCCAAGAGTGCTGGGATTCCAACTGACCATGCCCATCTTTTTGTTCCCCTTAAGAAGTGAAAGCTACTACAAAATTATAAAGCTCAATGCTTAGAACATATTCAACTTAAACAAAAGATTCCTATTGATTACTCTTAGCTTTATCTTGTTTCTTCCTACAACAAAAACTACTGGTAATATCCAGAGTATGAAGAAGTAGCTACCTCCTGTCCCAGCGCCACATCAGTAGCCGTGAAAACAGTACCAGAAGCCCTAGAGGGAGAAAAGACAGAGTCATATTTAAGGTTTCTAAATTCCCACCATTTACAATATCCAAAGACTTTATAACGTGAGCAATTGAAAAAGAAATTAAAGAACACTGCAGACAATCATTTCTTAAGAAGTAAAAGCAACGGAGGAAAAAGAGAAGAAAAGGAAGGAATCCTGTGGCCAAAACATTTCAGATCTACAAAAATGTTGTAGGGAAAAAAATACCAAACACTCACTACTTGGAGTGAAACCCTAGCTCCCCGTGGCCTTTCCCACTTCACCCATTCAGCCCCTCCCCCCGGGGCAGCTGCCCAGTGCTCACCTCCACTGGCCGTGTCACTTCCACACATTTCTCTAGACCTTAACTGCACAGGACCTGCGTGTATAGCTCAATAGACTATAACTGGCCTGATCTTTAAACTTCCTGTTTTTTTTTTTAGTTTACTTCTTAAAAAGCTCATCATTGAATTTGTGATGGTCATTCATATAAATAGGTATTACTCCCACTCATTATTATTTTTTCAATATATAACTCATCCAGTATTACAGTGATTTCAATTTTTTGTTATTAAAACCACTCTTTCAACTACACTTAGTTATTAAAAAGAATTTCACATAGATTTCAAAAATGGCTTAAACTCTTTCTAAATTCACAGAAAAATTTCTAGAGATTAACAGTAAAAATTGAAGACATTCATTTGCTCTTAGTTCATCCAGCACAATTTAAAAACACAAATCACTGGACAAAATCAGAAGATCATCACACCCAAAGATCAATCACATGTTTTCACTGCCTATTTACCGGCAATAAATATTTTTACTGCCTTTTACGTATCTGGCACGGACAATGTCGCCATCTAACTGATCCCTCACCACCCACCAGAAAATACATTTAAGAAGTAACAAGAGCCAGGCCACTGGCACAGGTCCATAATCTCAGCACTCTGGGCGGCCGAGTGAAGAGGATCACAAAGTCCAGTCCAGCCTGGGCAACTTAGCAAGACCCTGTCTGAAATCCAAAGCTGAAAACAGGCTGGGCACGTTGCTCAGCATGGGCCCTGGGCTTGATTCCCCCGGTACCATGGGCTTGATCCCTGGGTTCCACGCAAAAACAAACACTGAGGTGTAGTCATTGCAAATTCTGAAGTTTTTAAACAGCACCTATAAACAATTGCATAATATACACATTCACACAGACTGGTAGCCTCTGAATACCAATCAAAGACCAGGGCAAGTGTGCCACGTCAGGGGTGAGACCGCGCAGCAAAGCCGATCGGTGCCGCAAGGCCAGCAGCATGTCTGCGAGCACTTACCCTTGTCCAATCTTCTCATATCGCGTATATTTTTTCTTAGGGTCACCTATGCTCACAATTGTTCCTATTTGAAACCAAAACAAAAATTGGAAGCTCAATAAGATATTTTAAATGTCTACATTCCTTGCAATACATTCCACTCATCTTAAATCATTGGCTTTCAAATGTTAAGTTTCAAAAATAATTTGTTTCAAACACAAAACAATGAAGAAACTTAAGAAATACAAAGGATTCAAAAGCATTATTTCCATGAGGTTAGACCTTCTGATTAATTAATCACTTTCCCAAAATCGACAATGTAAGCATGTAAGTGAGAGTTCTAATCTACTCCAGACTAGTGCTAACGCTACTCCTGCGATGCCGGCGGTGGGTAGTTCCTGAGAACTAGGCACTCCACTCTTCTACTTCCCCGAATGAGCTACAATAGTGCCAGGTTACAAAACTATTTTGTGAATTACATCCAAACAAACAGCTCTTACACAGCTTTTCTGACTATTCTGATATATCATCTATCATTCAATCAATATACTAAGGAAGCCACATATCCTATAATAGTTACTCTATATTAATATGATCATACATCTACTTTAGGCAACTTCAAAGTTGTGACTAAGAAAACAGATCTTAAAAAAGAATGGACAGAAGACCATAACTTAATATTACAAGAGAGTCAAATATACAAGAAAATCACACTAAATTTATTTTTTATTTTTTTGAGACAGGGTCTCACTCTGTGGTCCAGGCTGGTTCTGAACTCACTTCAGAGCCCAGGCTGGCCTTGGACTCACAGCAATCCTCCTGTCTCAGCCTCCCGAGTGCTGGGATAACAGGCATGCGCCACCACGCCCAGCTTATGTGGTGCTGGGGAACCGAACTCGGGTACTTAGCGCTTGGCGTAGCGCTTGCTCAAGCGCTTTAACCGCTGAGCCATTCCTCCAGCCCAATCACACTAAATTTTTATGTGGCCAAGGTAAAAGAAGCCTAGGCTGGATCACAGGCACTCATACACAAACAATCTCATGCAGGAACCCAACCTCAAGTAAACCATTCAGGCTCCAGCCAGGAAGCTAAGGGCCAGATAATTAGCCATACCAGAAATGCATACTCAGGAAGATGAGGCAAATGGACTTCCAGCTCAAGGCCAGACTGGGCCATACAGTGAGTTAAAGGAAGGCCTTGTGTAGTCCAGGCCTTCCATCTCAAATATCTCCCAAGCCTCCCAAAAAAGGATTAAAAGAGACTTGCAGGAAAAGCTTAGTAGTTAAAGCACTTGCTTTGAAAAAACAAGGCCTTGATTTCAATTCCCCTGCACCATATTAGCTAGGTGCGGTGGCACACACCTGTAATCCCAGGACTTGAGAGGCTAAGGCAGGAGAATTACAGTAAGGTCAAGGCCAGATTGGACTACAGTTAGTTCAGCTCAGGACTGGCCTGTACTACAGAATGAGACCCTGCATCAAAAAAGAAGAAGGAAGAAGGAAGAAGGAAGAGGAGGAAGAGGAGGAGGAGGAGGAAGAGGAGGAGGAAGAAGAAGAAGAAGAGGAAGAAGAAATGAAAAAATGAAAAGAAGAAAGAAAAAAACAACAGTGTAGGAAAAAGCAATTCTCCCACACTGACTGAATTAATTACACGTATCTTTCAAAAGTGCTAATAAATGAAAAGACTTTCTGCTTTCACTGCTTTTGTTTCTTTAAAGACAGGCTGGTCCTGAACTCACGATGTAGCCCAAGCTAGCCTCCAACTCATAGTAATCCTGTCATGACCTCCAGAGTGCTAGTATTGCTGGCATCGCCACCATTCCTGGATAATTTTTATGTGGTGCTGGAGAACCCAGTACCTTGCACACACTAGGCAAGTGCTCTAACCACTGAGCTTTGTGCCCAGACCCTGTCACTGAATTATAATTAAAGCTACTGTTCCTGTAAAAAACAATATTAAGGTATACATTAAAATCCGTGTGGACCAATTTTTCTTGTGATGCTGACACTAAATCAAGGTCTCACACACACAAGGATGTGTGTTCAAAGGGGGCCATATTGCTTCCAGGGCTGTTAATTTAAGAGTCACATACTTAATTTCTCCATGATCTCTTCATCTGTCATCTTGGTCTTCTTTTTCTGCTTGTCTGATGACTTGGCACTATCAACATGAGAATCACCAACCGGGGCAGGGACGGGGTCAATCACCGACCGCGTGTAGATCTGCAGAGGTACAGTGCATTACTCAGGTCTGGGAAGCGACACTCTCAGTTTATAGCTTGGCTTATTTACTGGTGCTGAGGAACACAGGGTCTCAAACATGCTAGATTTGGGCTCTCCTGAGCTACAAGTTCCAGTCCCTTTCAGATATCCCTCCAGCCACATTTTTCAGTTCTTCTATTTTTACCTGAAATTAAGTGTATTCCTCCCACTGTTTTAAAGAATGAGAATATTGTTTTGTTTTGTTTTGTTTTTTGAGATAGGGTCTCACTCTGTAGTCCAGGTTAGTTCTGAACTCACTATGTAGCCCAGGCTGGCACTGAACTCATGGCAATCCTCTTGCCTCAACCTCCCAAGTGCTGGGATTACAGGTATGCACCACCATGCTCAGCTTCAGACTATTGTTTTTATATAAAACCAAACAAATATAACTACAGAGGATACACGTGCAGCACCGTCCTCTGCACAGCATATATATTTTTTTAAAGCTTGTCTAGCAAAAAGGCAGGCCCATGAATAAAATTTAAGCATGACTATATCTAGAACAGTATGTTAATAATGTAGCACAAAAAGCAGTTTAAATATGTTTACAGCAAAAAAGATAAAATGTAAAATCGAAATCTTGATGTTAAAATAACTATTCCCAATTCTCACAAAACATTTATGCAAATATGAATTTCCTACTGTTTGGCCAGTACTACAGAACAGAGCACACAGCCCTCTCTGCCTAGATTATCAACAGCAGCAGTCCCAGAGCACTGCTGCCAGCTGCACAGCTACCACGTGCCAGCCCCTGCAAGGCCTTCCTGCCCCAGCTCCTCTCCTCTCCTGGAGAAGGGCAGCATGGGGCAGTATGGTACCCCCTCCCCGGCTCCCCTGAGGTCCCTCCTGGGGAAACACGCCCTTCCCTGGGAAGGGACTTCACTCGAACCTCCTCTGCCGGCTTCCAGGGACATGTACAATGAGAGGTAAAATGTGTAACTGAAAATAGACATACAAAGCCAGAAAAATACAGGAACTCTGGAAAAAGAGAGAAACATGGAAAGAAAAAAGCCCAGTGACAAGAAACAGCCTGGTTTGTCAGTCACACTCACCGATTTGGTGTGATCGGGCCGTGGGGCAATGACGGGGGGAGCAGCCTCCTCATCATCGTCTTCCTCTGTGACCGCGGCCGCCGTCCCGGGGCCCTTGGTGTTCAGCTGCCACATGCAGGTGGAGCCAGCAGGACAGGCCATAGGAAGGTTAGATTGTGGTGACAATCTCTTTTAAAACTTTCCTCCCTCAAAAGCTCACTTAAAAATGATTAAACCTTACTGGTTCTAATATTTAATAATTAAAAATAAAAAAGTTTTTATAAATTATGGGGAAATCAGCTTATAAAATAAATGCATATGGTGAACATCAAACATCCCTCATTTATACAGTGCTTCAAATGTAAACAAGAAATTATTTATTACGACCTAAAACAAAGATCTTTTGTCCTATGTATGTTTCAAACTTATTATGTAGCACTTAAAGCAGCCATATTCTCCAGAAAAGGGGGCGGGTGGAGACGCGAGAGCAGTGACAAGCTCCACCAGCAGAGCATATGACCACAGCCTGTGATCTCTAGCCCGTGTCGGAGGGAGGGCACGGTGGGGCATAAGCAAAAAGTCCTTTACACTCAAGCTGGTATATGCAGACACGGCCAAAGTAGCCAAACTGCTCTGCAGGGCATAATAAATTTTAATTTCTAAAATATCACATAAAGGAAACAAGTTATTTTTCAACTAAACTGACTGGCTAGCTTAAAAAAAAAATCAGTCATTTATCTCTGATGGCTGCTTTGTGTGACAGAATAAAATAAAAACCAAGTCTGCATTGGCTGCCCTAACTTAGAACAAAAGCAACGAGGAATAAATTATTAACTTACCGCTGGTGTTCCAGAAGGAAAGCCATCTTTCTCTGAAGGTGAAACAAAAAGTGTTAATCGAGAAAGAAACCTTTCTGTGACAAAAGAAACAAAAATAAAAATACAGCAAGTGAAAGGCTTAATTTTTTGGGTGGCCTGGGGATGGAGGTCTATCTCAGCATCGACTCCTTGCCCACAAAGTGCAAGGCTCTGGGTTTGAGTTCACAGCACCACATAATCTGAGCACGGTAGTGCACGCCTTCAATCCCAGTGGTTAGGATGATGAGACACAGTGAGCTCAGGACAGGCCTGGACTACAAAGCAAGACTCTGCCTCTAAGCTAATTAGTGAATTCATTAATTTTTGGTTTCACAGTAGGAGTCAAACGCAGGGCCTCACATATGCTCGATAAGTAAGCACTCTACCATGAAGGCAATCCTATAGACCTAAACTATATTTTCAAACTTATTTTAAGTTGAGGAACTCTTGAAAAAATGATAACAAGAGTATTAACAGAAATGTATACATCAAGTTAATGACTTTAAAAATACCACATTACCTACTGGGCCAACATCCAAACAATGGCAACTGGATAAAGTCAAATTGTGATTTTCTTTGTTTTGTTTTTGGCCCAAGTATTCTTTTTATTAGTATGGATGTGTGATACATGACAACAATCAGCTTGGGCAGCGGGTCCATTTCACACATTCTGTCTTTATCACTTCTACTTCCCTCCCCTCTTCCCACATCCACATCCTACCCCATCCCCTTCCCCTCTCCACACTATCCCCCTTTTATTTTTTCTTCTTTTATTTTGGTCTTTCATGGTTTGGTTTTAGAGAAACCATGCAATGTATGTCATCTTTTGTGTCAGATTCATTTTGCTAATAAGCATGATGGTATCAAGGTGAATCCATTTTCCTACAAATGACTCAAAGCTGTCTTTTCTATGGCAGAGTGATACTCTTATGTGACCATACAACATCTTCTTTATCCATTAATCTGTTGTTGGGCATACAGGCTTCTTCCAAGATCTGGCTATTATACACTGTGCTGCTATAAACATGGGTATGCATGGATCACTCTTATATGATGACTTTAACTCTTTTGGGAAGATCCCCAGAAAAGCCATTGCTGAGTCAAATGGAATATCTACTTTCAGTTTTTTGAGCAATTTCCATACTGCTTCACATAATGATTGCGTCAGTTGTTTTCAAGACAGGGTCTTGCTATGTAGGGCAGGCTGGCCTCAAACTCATGATCCTCCTGCCACAGCCTTTCAGGGGCACAGATTACAGCTATGGCCTACCACCCCTGGTAAAGTAAAATCCTTGGTTTTGTTTTCTCTTTCTCTTGTTGAGAATGCAAGAGATTGGGGCTGGAGAAAGGGCACAGCGGTTAAAGCACTTGCCTTGCAAGCATAATACCCTGGTTCAATTCCCCAGTACCACATAAAGTTAGGTATGGTAGCAATGTCTGTCATCCCAGAACTCAGAAGGCTGAGGCAGGCAGTGTCCTGAGTCCAAGGTGTGGGCTACACCAGCGAGTTCAGGACTAGCCTGGGCTACAGAGAGAAGAGAGGATGCAAAGAACTTTAACATGTTTATATTGGTTAGAAAGAATCGACCCTTTTTCTGGCAAATTTTGATTTCTTACAAATAATTACTAATTTACACAAATTAGTTGACATAAATTCTAGGGTTAACACTGACTTTTCCCCTAAAGATATATCCAACTAGAGTAAAAAGGTTAGGAGCACTTGCAAAGAGGTTTGTATTCCTTCCATAAGAATGGTCGTATTTATGTGAAAATGCAAACACAATTACATGTAGAATTTTATTTTTTTGTGGCGGGGGTTACTAGAGACTGAAGCCAAGGTGACTGTACTCAACTATACCCCCAGTCCTTATTTCTGGTTTTAACTTTGAGACAGAATCTCACTAAGCTAATTGCCCAGGCTGGACTTGAACTTGATTGAGATCCTCCTGTCTTTCTTTCTTAACATTTATTATTACAATTTTTTTAACCTCTTGCCTTTCTCTGGGATTACAGATGTGTGCCACTATGCCCAGCAATTTTTCAAAATCAACAATATTCCCAATTCTTACGTGATGACACTCCAATTCTGAAGCATATACTCATTTAGCTATAATCTGTATTTTATGTATTCACATATCTGAAAGTTTCAACTTTGAGTAGAAAAATATTTTTTGCTTAAAAGTCTGTGTGTTTACATAGTAAAACCACCTTTCCTCTACCTCTCTAACAACAAACCTATCTTCAATATGAACTTCTTTGTAAATGTACACTTTTTCCTTCTGTTGCTTAAATTCTTTTAAAAGCAATGAGAATAAAAAAAAACCCAAATAAACAAAAAAGCCAAAATGCCCATGAACTCCACTTCTGACAAAGCTATATGGTTATCTAGGCAAGGGAAGGTCAGGACAGGAAGGACAGCTCGGCCTTTTATTCTTCCAGACATAACCTTCGTCTAGCAGCCCTGCAAGTCCATCAGCATAGTCCCAAGGCCCGACGTCTTACCTGGGGGAGTAAAACTCAAATACTTCTGCTTCACTGTGTTAGAGTCGTAGAACTTCAGGACATCCAGCACAGCCTGCGGGTTCTTCTTTTGCTCCAGCTTGGTGATGTTGGAGGTCTGCAGCAGCCGGGCCCACTGCTCTGGCATACCCTAGCAAGGGAAACCCAGAATCAGCCGAGGTTCGACTAGCTGCAACTTTCAGAGATAAATGATGAAGTGCACCCACCCAGCAAACGAACACACTTTTTGGCTTGACTAAACTCTGACCGGTCTAGCTTTCTAATGGATTACTTTTCTACTTTGGTTCTACATTATTTATAATCAAGAGGCTCAGTCCCTAAAAAAAGGATACAGCAACCACGAATACCTCTACAATAGTGAAAAGCAGTACGTAGGGCTCACCAACCAACACATGAGGTAAAGTGAGCTCAGACCTCAATCCTATAGGAAACGGCCTGAGCACTGCTTCAACGCCATGAATGACCCAACTGAGAAACTCACAGTAAATTCTCCAGTAACAGCATCAAACCCAACATGGACGGTGTGCTCAAAGTCAGATGGAGGGGAGATTTCTGGCCGTTCTTTCTCTTTCTTTCTACTTCCTAGAGGCCAGGAAGGAAACAAAAATGAAAAAGACTGATGTAAGCAAGGCCAACAAAGACACAGCCACACATGTGAACTTCCCCTCAGAGAAGTATAAAGCACTTCTAGAAAACAGATTTTCTCTAAAAACACCTGCTGAGAAAAAAACTGGTCAATGAAGTAATCACCCCGCCCCCGTGGAAGGTGGGGCAGAGGCCTGTAAGGCAAGCTACCTACAGCCTCTCCTTCTGTGTGTCCCTCATTCTTTCTTATTGGACCAATACCTGCTACATTTTAAAAACTATCCAGTTCTTCCACAGGCCCAATGTAAGTTTTCCAACATTTCTGAAACACACCCACCAATAATAATCTCCATAAATTCAAACACCTCAGCAACTCACCCTCTCCCCATGTTCTCCTACTCTGATCATCAGCTGATCCAAATTTGGCTCCATTTCTGGGTACCCTGCTCTGTCCCAAGACTCTGTCTGTCCATCTTTACGCCCACTGTCAGTCAGCCTGCCTGGATGACTGTCGTTTTACAATAAACACACAGTTTAAGTTTTTCTCATGCTCAAACCTGTTTTGCGTCTCCATATGAATTTTAAAACAATCTTGTTAATTTCTATAAAAAGTCTTTTTCTAGAAAAAGACTGATTGGAACCACACTCAATCTACAGTTGAGTTTAGGAAGAACTGGTCTTTTTCACACCGAGTCTTTGGATCCTTGAGGACAGTGAATTTTATCTGGTCTCTACTATTTTGGTCTTCTTTCATTTCTCTCAGAAATATTCTGTAGTATCAGTATACAGCATAGATCTCTTACTGCCTCCATTCTTTGTTATTTATTTATTTATTGAGACGAGAGGACTGGTCTTGAACTCACAGCAATCCTCCAGCTTTAGCCTCCAGAAGGCTTGGATTACAAGTGTGTGCCACCACGCCCTGCTTATGTGCTGCTGGGGAATCAAACTCAGGTACTTAGCACTTGACTTTGCACAAGCACTTTAACTACAGAGCCATTCCTCCAGCCCCAGTTCCTCGTAATTCTTAATGTTAGTCAAACAGCAGGTTCAAAACTTCAATTTTGGGCAGAGGGCTGGAAATGTAGCTCAAATGTTAGAGCATTTGACTTCCTGGCAAGATGGTTGCCGAGTAACACGGCTGCACAATGTCTCATGGATTCACTTAAGAAGTTGAGAATATAATTAAAAACCACCCATTCAACTTAGGTAGGAGAGGAAGGAGAGCCCCAACAATGGAAAGGAGGCCACAGGAGGGTCAGAAATCCTTAAGACGTAAGAAGTGAAGGACAACTGCAGCCCAAGAAGAGGCCCGACTTGGAGAAGCCCTGCACTGCGGGCACCCATAGCAGGGAGAAAAGGCCCAGAAGAAAGCCCAGAGCCTGGAACCTTTGGCTGAGAGAAGCACAGATCCAAAAGTGGGAAGTGACAGCAGCTGGCAACCCCCACCTCCAAAAATGTAGAACAAACTGTGAGCTTCCCCTAGCCTCCCCGAGCCTAGACCAGAAGCAACGCTGCAGCCGTGACAGGCAGTGATGTAGGCAGGAGTCATTCTTTTAAAAAGAGCCCAAGCCTGAACTATTTAGAGTAAAGGAAAGCTCCAAAGAGCACATCAGGGTTTTGGGAGGTACTCTTAAGTAGTGCATAGGAAGAGACTGGCTTAGGGCAACCCCCTGAACAGTTCAGGTGTAATGGGAACACCTCTGAGGGTGGGAAGCCCCATCCACAGGGGAGGGAAGCCAGAAAGGCTTCGCTGAGGGGGCTCAAGACACCTCAGAAGCCATCAGACCGTTAGGCCCTCCCTCACTGCCTACTCCCAGCACACAACTCAGAGAACTCATCCCTATTCAAAGAAACCTCTCGGCTAGGCCTTTAAAGTGAAGCCCCTCAACAACAGAAACATGGGAAGAAGACAAGGCGACAGGACACCCACAGAGATGCCTGAGACCCCTGAAATAGTGGAACTATTGGGAAGGAAGTCAAAAAGCAAATAAATGAATCCAAACAAGATATTCTCAGAGAAATGTAAACAACGATCAGCAAGCTTAAAGAGAAACTGAGAAATGAGCATATAGAAGTCACAAAACAAAGCTGGCTGAAGTAAATAAGGAAATGGAACATGTGAAGAAACATTTTGATAGAAAAGTAGACATTTTGAAATGAAATTAGCTGAAATTCAGGATATGAAAAAATAATTTTTTTTTTGAGACAGGGTCTTGCTCTGTAGCCCAGGCTGGCCTTGGACTCAAGGCAATTCTCTTGTCTCAGCCTCCCGAGTGCTGGGGTTACGGGCATGCACCACCATTCTCAGCTTTATATGGTGCTGGGAATCAAACTCAGATACTTTGCACATGTCTTAGCACTTCAACCAATGAGTCAGACCTCCAGCCCAAAAACTACATTTGAAAGCAAGGGAAGTCGACTTGAACACATAAGAACAGAATTTCAGACCCTGAAGACAAGGCCAAGGAAACAGATGCTATAATTAGGCACGACTACAAAATTAGAAATGAGCAAAGTAGCTGGACACAACAGCTGATGGATGACTCTAAGAGAACGAATCTCAGAATTATGGGAGTGAGAGAAAGGGCAAAAGATAGCACCGAGGGTATAAAAAATTTACTCACTGAAATCATGCGAAAAAATTTCCCAAATCTAGGAAAAGAAATTAATTTTCAGTTACATGAAGCTTACAGAACATCAAATAACCTCAACTGCAACACGACTTGCCATAACATATCATAATCAAAACCTCAGAATTACAACGTAAGACAGAATTTTAAAAGCAGCAAAAGAAAAAGTCATCATTTTACCATGTCAAACCCATTCGAATTACCATAGATTTCTCAAGGCAAACTTTATAAAGCTCGGGAGAGCCTGGAGCAAAATCTTTCAAGCTTTAAAGGTCAACAAGTGTCAATGTAGGTTGTTGCATCCAGCAAAACTATCCCTGAAAATTGAAGGGGAAGTAAAAATTTTTCATGACCAAGAATTCCTAAAGAAATCTGCAACCACTAGCCCAGCATTGCAGAAAATACTTGAAGGAATCTTTGAGAGACACAGAGAAACAACTAGCACCAGAAAGCATAGAGGAAAGAAAACATCTAAAGAGAAAGTATAACAAAAAAATAGACATCTATCATTTGAGTGCTATCCCATTAAAACAGTACTTTCTCATAAAACCTGTGAAATTCCCCCCATAATTATTATTTTCACTAGTAAATTTGTTTGCAAAACATAATAATTATATTCAACATGAGGAATTGGTATAAAATCTTAATCTGTGAAACTTTTTTAATGTGTATGATGTGCATAGATTCTTAGCTGGGGTTGGAGTGGCAGAAGATAGTGGTCTTGATTTGGGATATTTTTAGTTTTAAAAAGAGAATTTGTAAATAAGTGGTACTGGAAGGTCTTTTCCTTGAAGCTGTCACTGAGTGGTAAAGATAAAAGATGAAGTAGCCTTCATCCATTTGGCTAAGAACTCAGTTGGCTATTAGTTCAACCTGTGACCTGTGAATTTTAATTTTCATGTTCAAGCTCTGTAACTAGACTCTTTCCTGTTCCTCATTGGGAAAGAACTCTAAAAATTATGAAGTAAGTATGCTGTTATGTCTATTGCTTTATGTGTAATAGATATTCATGATATAGACTTAAGGCCATACCATGTAGCAATTCAGTTATTCGGTATTTGATGTTAAGTTTAGCCTAAGAAAACTAATTGATGTAATGATTTTTTTAAAAAGGAAGTTAAAGCACTTGCCTATCGTATGCAAGGTCCTTGGTTCAATTTGCCAGCATCACACAAAAATTAGCTGGGTGTGGTGGTGTACACCTGCAATTCCAGCACTTGAGAGTTCAAGGCAGGAGGATTGCATTGAGTTTGAGTCTACCCTGGGCTACACACTGGGCTAAGGACCAGCATGGACTAGAGAAACCCTGTCTCAGGAAATGGGGGTGGGGAAAGAGGGCCAAGTGTGGTACTGAACTCCTATAATGCCAGTAAACTGAGAGGCGAAGGTAGAAAGATTCCAAGTTTAAGCCCACCCTAGGTTACTTGGAACTTAGACTCCGTCTCACAGGTCTCAAACAAAGCGGGGCAGGGGCTGGAGATGTAGCTCAGTCCAAATGTGCCGGGTTCAATCCTAACTACCACAAAACAACAAAAACCTTCAATTTTAGAGATGAGGATACAGCTTAATGGTCCTGTCCGTGTTTAATTCCTAATACTGCAACAGCAACAAAACAAAAAAATCAGTATTTCTATATGCCAACAATGAACAACTGAAATTAGTTTTCTGGCTAGGCCTCACACATGATAGGCAAACGCCATGCCACTGAGCTATACATCCCCAACCATTTTTTTCTTCCCTGAGACAAGATTTGCTAAACTATCCAGTTGCCTTGAACTTGGGATCCCCCTTGCCTCAATCTCCAAGGTAGCTGGGATTAAAAGCATGTGGCCCTAAGTGATTTTTTAATACTGATTTTATATCCGAAAATCTTACATTGTACTTACTTTTGGAAGAATTTTTAAAGATACTTCAGGGTTTTCAATAAAAATTTGAACCTGTTGCTGGTGAACATACAGAGATTTACTTTTTCCTATCTAATCTGGACTCCTTTTTATTTTTCTTGCTTTACTGAACTGGCAGAAACCTCTCGTACACTACTACTAAATAACAGCAGTAAGAGAAACCTTTGTAGTTTTACTAATCAATGGGGTGAAAATAGTCATTTTCTTTTTTTAATCACTAAGCTTTATATGAGTATAGATGTTTCTGACATGTTCTTTCTTGAATTAAAAATATTCTTTTATACTAGTCTGCTGAACCTTTTTGTCAGAAATAGATACTGGATTTTGTAAAAGATTTTTCATATTACTTACTGAGATGAAAATACAACTTCTGCTTTTTTTGTTTGGCTAGTGAACTACACTGATTTATTAATTGTTAGAACCAATCTTTCATTCCTGAAATGAAACCCCTCAGTCAGGGCTTTTATGCAATGATGGCTTCCAGTAGCTAAAAATTCTGGTCTGTTTCTTTTTGGTTGGTTGATTGGTTTTGGGAGGTTTTGCTTTGTTTTGAGACAGGGTCTTGTTCTGTAGTCCACAATGGTCCTGAACTCACTATGCAGCCCAGGCTGGCCTCAAAGTCATAGTAATTCTCCTGCCTCAGCCTCACAAGTACGGGGATTACAGGCTTGTACCACCACACCTGGCTAATTTTTATGTGGTGCTGGGGATCAATCCTAGGGCCTTGGGCGCTCCAGTCACTAAGCTACATCCCAGCCCCTCTGCTCAGGCTTCTGAACCTATGATCCTAAAGTGCTCCCAATTCACAAGGCACAAGCTTGCTTTCTTTTTATTGTCTTTCGTTTAAGACCCAGACAACGCTAGTCTCATAAACCATGTTGGGAAGAACTGCCTATTTGATTTTCCAAAAGTTTGTGTACCATCAGTGGTATTTCTTCCTTTAATCTTAGACAGAATTCACCAATGAAGCCAGGTAAGCCTGCTATTTTCTTTATAGAAAAATCTGTAGTTACCAACTAAATTTTGTCTAAGATACACAATTTTTTTTTGATGTGTTTTTTAAAGTAAGCTTTGGAATTTTTCTAAGTTGCTGAATTTACACATTTGGTTATAATATTACCTTCTCTCTCTCCCCCCTCAAGGCCTTGTACACAAGGCGCAGCACTCTACCACTGCATAGAGCCCCAGTCCCCACTTTCTCTTCCTGTTAGACCCGGTTTCTCCCTCTCAATTTGGTAAACTGTCTCATCTGTTTTCTACATCTAGCTGAAGTTTTTTCCATTTTATTTATATTAAAAGAATCAGCTTCTAGTTTCATTAGTCCCCCCCCCCCCATTTTATTGATTTCCAATTTGACTTGTATTATTTCTTTCCTTCTAATTATCCCGGGTTTTACTATTTTCCCTTCTAGCTTATTAAGATACTGTAATTGAAATCATTAATTTGAATTTTTTCTTTTCTTATACAGGTATTTAATACTATGACATTTCCCCTAAGTATGGCCTCAGCAGTCTCTGACAAATACTGGCATTCTGATTTTCATTTTCATCAAGTTAAATGCGATTTCAAAATATCCTTTTGATTTTTATTTACTTACTTTCCAAACAGGCTCAGATATTTTTCTGTTATTGACTTTTAATTTAATAACACTGTTACACAATACATTTTATATTATTTAAGCCTCTGTATTTACTGAGCTTTTAAAACTGTACTAGAATATGAATTTTCTCTTGGGGAATGTTCCACGTACACTTAAGAAAAAAGTACATTCTAGAACTAAGTGGGGGAATAGTGGGAAATAGTGGAGGGGAAGAGGGTGTGGGAGGGTCAGAAAGGGAGAGGGGAAAAGTATGTGGTTTTGATATATATGTGCACAAAATCCTCAAAATTCAATGTGAACATTATGTATCACATATACACATACCAATAAAGTGGGGAAGAAAAGAGCACTTTTAATGGGAAAAACAGTGGATTCTGCTCATTTGGTCTACTAATTACTCAGAGAAGAATATTAGAATCTCCAATCCCAACTTGTCTAGTTCTCACTGAATCCCTGTCAGTTTTTATGTTGCATATTTTGAAGCTGTTAGCTGCCATATATCTGTTTAGTTCTGTGAAATCATCTTAATTACTACTATTGAATTACCTTGCTAATAAGCTCTGACAGTTTCTTGGTTCTGTAATCTAGACTGCCTGCTACTTTCACAGCTGTCTATGCCATTTCAGCACCAGCATACCTTCCTAGTCTCTTCCCCAGCTTATGGTACTAGGTCTAGATCCTCACACAGGCTAAGCCAGAGCTACCTCTAAGATACACCCGCAGATCTAGCATACCTGTCATTTAACTTACTTTGTGGCCTTATGTAAAACACTGTAACTTTATGTCTAACCTTCATGTTAACAAAATATTAGAAGTAACTTTTCTGTGACAGAGCAGTTAGATTTCCTGTCGGCAGCATCTACACAAGGGCTGCTTTATCAGTCTTCATTGCCTTTTGGTGAACTCCATATTCCCTGTGCTGAGGACTGAACCTAGGGCCTCTTCACTTAGCTACATCCCCAGGCCTTTTTTAGTTTTAATTTCACGACGGTCTCACCAAGCCAACAGATTACCCTGCAGCGGGCTTGAACCTGGCATCTTTCTTCCTAGACCTCCCAGGTGCTGGGAATGCAGATGTGCACTGCCAGGCTCAGCTTTGAACACTTCTAACTGTTCCCTTTTCTCTCTTTTGCTGTTATGCTCACTTGTATAAATTGTACAACTCAATGTGTCCCAGTGTAGTTAAGAGTTTTGCAACCATCAGCCACAACCTAACTGCCACACCTTTATCATCCCAGAAGAAACCAGTGTACACAGGAGCTATGGCTCCCCACTGTTCCAGCCCCCTCCAGACCCAAGTATCCCCTAATCCACTTCCCATCTCCAGGGTAACTGTCTACTCTGGTTACATCACACAGCATCACACAGTATGTGGCCTTCTGTGAGCAGATTCTTTCACTTGAAGTTTCTGAGATAGCAGGTGTTGGTAACTTATTCTTTGAAAGTCCAGTTTAGGGGCTGGAGAAATAGCACATCAGTTAAAGCACCTGCCTAGCAAGTTCAAGGCCCTGGGTTCCACTCCCCAGCACTGCATAAACCGAGTGTAGTGGCGCATGCCTGTAATCCTAGCACCTGGGAGGCTAAGGCAGGAGGATTGTGTTGAGTTCAAAGACAGCCTGGAGAACAAAGTGAGATCCTGTCTCAATAAATAAATAAGTAAAAGTTCAGTTTCTCCTTTTAGGAGCGTTCTCCTTCACAGACTGCCATTATACATGTGCTGGCCAGCCTGAAACTGTCCACACCTTTGCTGGTCTAGCCTTTTGCCTGAGTTTCATTCTCAATGGTTTCTATCCCAAGTCTTCACAGACATGGATTTTCTCTTCTGCACTGCTCTAATCTACTGCTAATCCTATCCTATCATTGCTGTATCTTGACCATCAGCCGCCCCTGTCCCTCCCAGTGCCACAGCCCAGAACTTTCCCAGCAGAGAATGGTGAACTCGCCTTATTCCTTTTTCCTCTTAGAAAGCACTTCTCTGCCTGGGGCCCATGCAAGTTCTACGTTTCTTCCCCCGTTTGCTTCTGGGGTGCAGGTGAACATGGTGCCTACTCCTACATGTTTTTCTGTGTTATCTAAGGTGTTACAAGATTTCGGGGTGCTGTTATTGCTGTTCATCACTGTGCTGACTTTTCAGGGAGCCTGTCTAGCTCATCAAGAAAGGAGGAAATCCTTTTCTTCAGGTCTGGGCCATTTTTTGTAATTTCTTTGAATGTTTTCCTCACTTCACTTGCACACGATTAGTAACTTGTAAAAGCTAGCTTTTTTCCTGGATTCCCCATCTAGGGATTTATTTTTCTCTCCGGGAGAATTTTTAAACTATCCAATCACCTTCCTGTTGACATCTTTTGTTAGTGGTCACCTTAAATGACAATTTCCCAAGAAACATTGAGAGAGAGAGAGAGAGAGAGAGAGAGAGAGAGAGAGAGAGAGAGAGAGAGAGCGCTTGTTTGGAGGTTCCAGCAGGGGAGTACAGCTACTCATATACCCTAGACCGCAGAACTGCCCTCCTCTAGTGGGGAAGGTTGTCCTCTTTGACAGGGCGTACAGCTTCAGGAGGAATGCACATGGAGTGGTGAGGGAGGAAGGGGACACCCGTCTAGCCGACCAGATTAGCCAAATCAACCCTGGCAATTAATGGGGTGACAGATGTCGCAGCCAGATCACCTTCACATCATTCTCTCTTTTTTTTTTTGTGAAGCAGGATCTCAGTCTAATTCAGGCTGGCCTTGAACTCACCATACAGTCCAGGCTGGCACTGAGTTTATGACAATCCTCCTGCCTCTGCCTCCCAGGTGCTGGGATTATAGGCATGTACCACCACGCCCAGCTTGTGTGGTGCTGGAGAATAGAACCCAGGGCCTTGAGCTTGCTAGACAAATGCTTTAACCTCTGAGCTATTCTTCTAACCCCAAGAATCACCTCACTGTCTGCAGATCATCCCTGCCTGAAAATCCTACTCTTGCTTCATGGATTCCGTTCATCATCACCCCCTGAAGACCACACAGTGACTATGTACACACACTGGCTTTTCCGGTTGGCAGTCTTCACCCTGCATTGTCTGTTTCCTCTACATTCCTTTTTGAAATCCTCTGTAGTTGTGGCTTTCACTCCACGTGTAGCAGGTGATCTTCTGCTTGTACTCACCCAGGGAGCATTACACAGCTAACTAAGAGGAAGGTAACTTATTCACTGACCATGGGGAGGGGACACAGGATGCCTGAACTATTTTTCCCCAGAACATTCTGCTTATGCCAAAGACTCTTACAATCTCGTATGTGAGGGCTGAGTCAGACTACAAGCATTCTCAAACCAGAGCAGGTGAAACAATCACTGAAAACTTGCACTGAAGCCCCATTTTTTAAAGTCTGACACTTCAACTTTTTCTGATTCCCTGAAAATAACAGGAGCCTCTCTAGTTTATTCCCAAATAAAAACAAACGTCCTTTTTTTAATTCCCACTCTCCTGGCACTCTCAGGATGGGTTATGTCCGCATGACTGGCAGAGAGACGGGTTGGGGGAGGGCGACTGTTGGGGACCTCTGACACTTCCTATGCAGATCTACAATTAATTCCCCTTCTTTTCAGCCTGGGCATCACACCCCGCTCCCCACACACAGGGTATTGTGTGCCTCTAAATCCTGAGCCACTGGGATTTCCGAAGGGAAATAGATTTTGCTTGCAGCAGACACTGCCCTCCCTCTGCCAATGCTTAGGTGACATCTCTATTCGGCACAGCCAGGTGCCATTTGCCACCGCGCCAATCTTGCAAAGTTCTATGTGGCAAACTTTTGTACAGCACCGTTTTTTCTCCTATTCTCTCTGCCCCTTATAACTGTGAGAGTCGTGCTGGGATATTTCTGCACACAGAAAGATGGAAACAGCACTGTAGGCCACTCTTTGCTTACAGATAATCGGGATCTAGCATGAGGAGGAAACACAGTATTAGTAGTAGTAGCAGGTTTTTTTTTTTTTTTTTTTTTGAGGCAGGGTCTTACTCCAGAGCCAAGGTTGGCTTTGGATTCATGTCAATCCTCCTGCCTCAGCCTCCCCAGTGCTGGGACTAGGAGTAGGCATGTGCCACCACACCCAGATTTATGTGGTGCTGGGGAATCAAACTCAGAGCCTTGCACTTGAAAGGCAAGCGCTCTAACAGCTCCTCCAGTCCAGAATTTTTTTTTTTTTTTTTTTTTTTTTTTTTTTTTTTTGATGAGTAACAACGAATCTGGGCTCAAATGCCCATTTCTTCTCTACATCTTCTCCACACATATATTCATTTGCAAGACACCGGCCAACATGAGAGTAGCACATCCCAATCGCAGAAAGGCACCCAAGGAAACACCACTCTCCAGCCTGCAGAGTTCTGCTGTCTTACCAAAACACACAATTACATCTCTCATAACCAACCTCTCATTTTCCACTAGACTGACTGTGTAATGTGAGGTCATGCCTCGGCTTCTCATGTCCCTGGGCTTCTTTCTAACTCAGGACACTGCATACAGGAGAGGCGGTATCTGTTAACAAGTGGAACCTAACAGCTGAATATGCTTACTCTTCTTGCATAGCTGACCAAAAAAAAAAAAAATCTATTATCCTATATGCTTCTTCTTTAAAACAAACAAACAAAAAACTGCTTAGTCCCATACCTCTGGAGACATTTCTCCACCTTTCTCTATGCATGTGGCTGCAGACATGCCAGTAGCTCCTTCCAGGATCCTGATCGTAGAGAACTAGCCCCAAGTATGACAGGGTCTCCCAGCTGGGGCGCTTACTGTAGGAAAAGTATCTGATCGAAGCTACTCTCGAGACCTTGAGTCAGCCTTTCTCCAGTTATCTGACTTACACAAAACCCAGTTTCTGTTGAGAGCTATACTTCTTATTCCTTACACATATTGAAAATGCAGTCTAAAACCAGCAGGAAACCAGAAACAGGTACACAGAACAGACACAGGCAAGACACACAGCAAAAGAACCCGTGGCTCCTGTAGCCATGTTCTCCAACTCAGGAATATCAGGAGTTCAGAGAAATTCATTAAAGAAAGTTTGATGTGTTAGAGATACAGAATAAAAGCACAACTATAATATCAGCGCTTTGGGAGGCTGAGGCAGGAGGACTGCAAGCCCAGCCCAGGCAACTTATTAAGACCCTGCCTAAGTAAAAATGAGGGAGAGGTGTAGAGGATGTAGCTCAGTGCAAAGGCCCTGGGTTCTATTTCCAGGACTAGGAAAGGAAAACAGATGTGGGAAAAAAGGGGAAACCTAAAACCTCTACCCTCTTAAAGAATGGAAATGATGCAATATTCTACAGACCTGTTTGAATTCCATTTGTTTTCCACACACATTCCCCACGTTTTGGCAGTGCCAGCAGGAGGAGGAGGAGGGACATGACACAGAACGTAAGGCAGGGACACCGAAGCAAGACCAGAAATGCATGCGGCCGAGCGATGCTTGAAAGACCTACTCCACAAACAGCCTACACAGCTCCAGAAGCCAAGGCACCTTCATTTTGGAGAGAAAAATTTGTCCATGTTTTATAAACTAAAAGCTTCCCACTGCTGCTGATCAAACATGCTGATGTACTGTGTACTCACCAGACAGCTGGCTCACTTGATAGGAATGGACACAGAAAGAAAACTTTAAAAGATAAAACATACCTTTCTTTTTTAAAGACAGGGTCTCACTCTGTAGTCCAGTCTGATCCTGAACTCACTATGTGTGCAGATTAGTTTTGAACTCACAGCAAACCTCCTTAATGAATGCTGGGATAAAAAGTGTGCAACACCACACCTGGCTAAATAAAACACACAATCTATTAGTGCCCCATGGGACAGAAAAGGTCCTCAAACATAAATGCGTAAGACAACAAACACGGGCTGCCCGCAGGCAGCACCCTCAGCCAAGAGCAGTGACCCCAGACCACAGGCTGACAGAGATAACTGTAAGACCCCCGCACAGGCTACTGTCACATCCTCTGGAACCTCTACCCACATGACTACATTTGAACTAAAGTTTAAAGTTAAAAAAAAATATCTGGTGAAAAAGAAGATTCTGCATTTCTGGTCTTACAATCAGTGACCCCATCACTGTGTCCCTTCTGACTCAGCTTTGACCCAGTGGCGGAAGAGCGCTCTTCACACGGCAAGAAGGGCATGCTCTGGGAAACGGGCAGGGAGTCCAAGATGGCGCTGGCTAGGAGGCGGCTCACAGATCCAAATCTATCATCTTCACAGCGAACCAGAAGGGAAGACAAGCATGGAGCAAACAGATGGGAGAGCCCTCCTTACAGAGTAAACACTGCACTCTCGACACCAGTGACCTGAACAGAACGAAGAGAGACAGGCCAGAACGATGCCTTCCTGTCAATGTTGGTATTAAAACCTCCAGAACATGCATTAGGCCATTTCTACCTGGGCTATTGCAAAAACCTCCTAGCCAGTCTCTGACTTCCATCTCAGACCTGAAAGAAAACCCTGCTGTGCTACACAGCCATCTGTCTCTCCTACCAAAACCCTCCAATCGTTATCCAGGAAATGAGAAAACTGACGCCTGGCATCACAGAATATGAAGCTCTTTGTGACCGGCTATCCACTGCCCCTAATAACCAGAGCTCCCTGCGCCTACCCCACTGGGGGTCTCAGCGTCCTTGCTACTTCTAGGTGTGCTGGCCGGAACCAGCCCACAAGCTGCTATGGCCCCTCCTCTAGCTGAGCCACGGAAACAAGCTCTTTCCACGGTACCGGACTCACCTATCCATCACCGCTGCCCTAGCCGTTCTCCCGTCTCCAGCTCTGCTTTCAGCTCCCTGGGAAGCTTCCCCCCACCCCCGCCCGGCTCCAGGAGCTAGCCCTCCCATGTTAGTCCCAGGTCACATCTCAGGGCTTGGTAATTATACACCACAGGATGGGACGGCCTGGAACTGATGTCAGAGGGAAGACACAACATCTGCTTTCCTTATCACTAGATTTCTGGTGACTCATACAATATGTAAGCAAAAGACCTGTTCGGTCCAGTTGTCATAAAAGCTGTGGGATTTTATCAAGCTATAATTCCTCTGCCAGCAGATGAAGCCATCAGCAGAGGGAGAAGAAAACCTGCAGAATAGGGAAAAAGGGGTGCAAACTATTCATCCAACAATGGGCTATTCAGCATATGTGAGGACTACCAACAGCGGAAGACACGCAGCCCAATAAAACACGGGCAAATGATCGGAACGGACTGTTCTCTAAGACAGCCCCATGGCCAACAGGCATGTGAAAAATACTCAACACTGCTAACCACCAGGGGAAGTACCTCACGATCCCAAAGAGGAAAAAAAGGGGGAGGGGACTGGAGGAATGGCATAGCAGTTAAAGTGCTTGCCCTACAAGGACAAGGTCCTGAGTTCGATTCCCTAAGCACCACATAAAACCAGGCGTGGTGACACATGTCTGTAATCCTAGCACTTGGGAGGCTGAGGCAGGACAAGACTGACACGAGTCCAAGGCCAACCTGGGCAACACCGGTGAGTTCAGGACCAGCCTCGGCTACAGAGTGAGATTCTCTTTCTCTCTCAAAAAAATTTGTTTGTATATATAAATTGCTGGGGAAGATGTAGAGAAAGAAGAACTCATACCCACCAATAGAAATGTAAATGGGTACAGCCATTATAAAAAAAAAAAAAAGGGTACAGAGTTGCCTCAAAACACTCAATAAAGAGCCGACGTGTGATCCAGTGATCCCACCACTAAGTACAACGCCAGAGATGACGTTGTAGGTGGAAGGGACAGCCACACACCTGTGTTCACGGCAGCACTTCTCGGTAGCAAAGAAACAAAACTGACCCAGCACCCAGCAACCGATGACTGCGGAAGCAAAGGGTGATGTGACAGACAGATGGATACAGACATTGCAATTATTATCCAGATAAATTTTTTAAATGGAGTCCTGTTAGCTGTGGTAAGACAGACGAGCCAGGAGGACATTACAGTAAGTGAAATAAGCCAAGCCAGACTCAGTGACACAGGCTGTATTCCCTGCACTCTGGGGGGCTGAGGCAGGAGAATTGTATATTTGACCCCAGCCTGGACAATTTAGCAACTCGTGAGAACCTGACTGAAAATCAAAATAAAGGATGGAGTAATAGTACAGCGGTTGCAGGGCTTGCATAGCAAGCGCAAGGCCCGGGGTTCAATTCCCCAGCATCACATAAACCAGATATAGTGGTGCATGGCTATAATCCCAGCAATTATAAGGCTGAGACAGGAGGGTTACTGTGAGTTTGAGGCCACCCTGGTCTACACAGTGAATCAGGACCAATCTGGACTACAGAGCAAAACTGTTTCAATAAATAAACCAGCAAATAAATGAATAAATAAAACAGAAACTGGCTTAGGATACAGTTCAACATGAAGGCCGCAGATTGGATTTCCAGTACCACATTAAAGAGTTAAATGGAATAAAATTATAATACCTGCTGAAGGTAAATACAAGATTCACTATAGTTTTCCGTTTACCACACGTCTATGTCTGACTACTTTTATAACAGACTTTCTTTCTACCTTTCCCTTTTTCTTTTTTTCCCTTCAGATCTGGGGACTGGACCCAGGGCCTCATACATGCAAGGCAAGCACTCACCCACTAAACTTGTATCCCTGGCCCCAGAAATCTCTTTTTAAGAGAAAGAAAAGGGGGAAAAGAAAAAAAAGAGGAGTGGAAATCTTGAGCTAGATGTAGCTAGTAAGTAATTCTGGGAGAAAGAAAGAGAAACACAGCTTTAGTAAACAACAGCAAACTGACCAGCTGTCTGTCTGTCTGTTTTTTACCCACACGTGTTCAATGTGGTCACAAACTCTGCCACCATCCTGCCACCATCCAAAGTCAAGGACAAAACTGTCCACACTTTCTCTCCTTGGTCTTGTTCCCCTTCCCAGACTGAGCCCAAGTACAGCTTCTTAATGCACTGGACCCGGGCGTTGCCCACTCTGCAGGCTTCTGCTGCTCTCTATGCGAGGAATTCTACTCTACCAATTTTTTTGGTGCCAATCTCATCTACTTATTTATTTACAAGCACATGCCACCAAACTTAGATAAGGCTTGATTCTTTATTAATGTTAACTCAATTTTCACATTTCTAATATAATATAGGCCTGGGTTGGAGGAATGGCACGGTCATTAAAGCTCTTGCCTAGCAAGCACAAGGCCCCGAGTTTGATTCTCCAGCACCCTTAAAAGCTGGGCCTGGTGGCATACACCTGTAATCCCAGCACTCGGGGAGGCAAAGGCAGGAGGAATGCCATGAGTCCAAAGATTGCCTGGGCTACACAGTGAGTTCAGGAACAGCCTGGGTTACAGGGCGAGATCTTGTTTGAAAAAAAAAAAAATGAACAAAACAAACAAACAAAAAACTCACAAGAATATATAACACAGATTCAAAAGAAAAGTCTATTACCATATACAAAGCCTTTCCTTTCCTCTGGTCCCGTCTCCTAGAGGACATGAAAGGTGAGTCCCCTGAAGGACATGAGAGGCAGGCATACAGGTACCTGTGCCTGCAGATCTCACAATATCTAGCTGAGCCACAACCTTCATTACCTCTACTGTAAAATTCTTCTGGGTCTATAATCCCATATTCAATTCTAAAACTCAAAGTGCTCTGAAGAGTACAAGTTTCCTCCTTGAACTCATACCTAAACTAATTTAGGGACTTCGATTTACATTTGCTGCTTTAGCTCTTATCTCACGATGTGCAACAAGACCAATGGCTCCTCACTAGGCGGCGGTGGGGGGGGGTGGGGGGGGGTTGGAAAAGTCTGAGGACATATTTGTTGTCACACTGAGGGAGATGTACTAACATCTAGTAAATAAAAGCCAGGAATGCTGCTGAATGTCCTACTGTGCACAAGGCAGGCCTGTTGCAACCACAAATTATTTGACCCCAAGTGTCTGTAGTGCCAAGACTGAGAAACCCTGGATTAGATACAGGTTTTGCTGAAGACACATTAATGTGTTGACTGCCCAGATTGCCTCAGATCCTTCTGGGGCAACTACAGAATGTATGACAAAAATAAATAAGTCAATAAATAAATAAGAACAGTAAAATCACAACTCTTAACTCCAAAACACAGCTGACCCCAGAAGTTCGGGTGGGTCTGTGTTAGCTATCTTCCAATAGCAGTTTCCCTGCCATCACCACTATGGGTTAGATATGGTCTGTCCCCGAAAGTATTCTGTGGTGGAGGACTGATCTCCAGTTAATGTACCAGAAGATGGCCGGACTTGAAGATGCAGGGTCTGGTGGGAAGTGACTACTTTACGACCCCCTCCAAATAGATCACTGCTGGTCTCATGGATGCCAAGAGCTCCCCAGGGAGAAGGCGGCCCTCTCCACTCCCACTGCTTCCTTGCTCACACACACCCCACTTCTGCAAGCAGCTGGTTGCCTTCCAGCTTTTCTGGCAGGCTGTGATACTGATGCGGAGCCCTTCTCCGACCCAGGGCCAAGGTGTTTCTAGCAACCGGAATCCTGTGTTTTCATACCCACACTTATTTTCTTACATATAAAGTACTGAGCCCCAGCTATTTCACGAAAGCAACACAGAATGGACTAAGACAACCGCAAGTCCTGCTGATGGGAGGAAGTCATCAACTAGGACCTGGCTCCAAGAAAGAGCAAAAGGTGCAGCACCAACTGTTCCTGGATCTTCTGGTCTGGCTGTAAAAGATCCCAACGTGGGTAACAGTGTAACACATTAATCCAGACACCACCAGGAGCTACTTACCTTTCTCCGTGCCCGAGAATATGGAGATGATCTTATTCCTGGGCTTCTTTTCCTCTGGAACAGAAGGCAAAGGTTTCAAACTGTGATTGGCTGACAAAGGGTCTTTGCCTCCGGTGCTAAAAATGGTACTGCTCATCCGCACAGGCGGGGCCGGAGGCTTGTCTTCCAGCTCTCCGTTATCAGACATGATTCAGGATTGTGGAATGATCTGAAACAGGCAGGAAAAACACAAACATAGAGTTAATAACAAGGTGAAAGGCAGTACGGACAAACACACAACAGTAATAACTATAGCCCACCACAACTTTAAAATGTTGTCCAGTTAAGAGGGACATTCAGCAAAATTAAAATTCATTATTTTATTTTTTTTTTTTTTGAGACAAGGTCTCACTTGGTAGCCCCAGCTGGCCTTGAACTGTTAGCAATCTTCCAGCCTCAGCCTCCAGAGTGCTAGGATTATAGACATGCGCAACCACACCTGGCATTAGGTGATACTAGGGAAGGGAACTCAGGGCCCAGCGCTCGGCAAGTACTTTAACTGCTGTGCCATTCCTCCAGGTCCATCGTCATCTTTCTCAACAAGGTAATTTCTCCAAACAAAGTCAGTCAACTGTGAAAATGTTTAGAAAGCAAAGGGAAAAGCATGGGTGTGCTAACATACCAAAAAGAACTCACCTAATCCGGATTCTGAAAGCAGGCCTGGTGGCAAAAGACTATAATCTCAGTACTCTGAGAAGTGGAGGCAGAAGGATTCCAAGTTCAAATCCAGCCTGGACAATGTAGTGACTTAGTAAGAACCCATCTCAAAATCAAAAATAGAAATGGACTGGGGAGCAGTCTGGGGAGTCTGAGACGTTCCAGGACTACATGGAGTCTTACTAAAGCCTTCTACAGAGAAAGAGCTTGGCCTGAGGCAGGCAACCACCAACTATCTCCGACGGGTCCTCTCTGGACACAAAGACAGCTGCTCAGCTCTTAACCCCATTAACCTACCTCCCCACACTTTGACTCTACATGACCCTTCTTGTGATTCATTATAAACTCTCCTAAAAGAATCCGCCACAGATGCAGTACTTAGTCTCTCTGAAACTGAAACGGCCATTGTGCCTACAGACAAGGCTCCTCTGGGTTTTGCTGAGTAATATGGAGTTTAATCAGTCAGGGTACACTGTTAAATCCAGAGCCTGGCTATAAACCAATGTGGCTGCCACCCTGAGGTTCTGTCATGATGTAATTCCCCATCCCGGCCATCAAGTAAACTCTTAGCCACACAGCTGAACTGATGAGAATTCTATCCTTTCTCAGCATACTTACAGATACACATTTTGTGTTTCTTTTTTTTTTTTTTTCTCGAGACATGGTCTCAGTCTGTAGCCCAGGCTAGCCTTGAACTTGTGGCAATCCTCCTGCCTCAGACTCCAGAGTACTGAGATTACAGGCGTTCACTATCACACCCAGTTTGTGCAGTGCTAGGGAACTGAACCCAGGGCCTCGAGTTTGCTAGGCAAGCACCTTGCCTTTCCTCCAGCCCCACATTGTGTCTTTCTAAAAAGTGAATGCACACATTCAAAACCAGCAGTAAAAGATAACTACCATGCATTCTGACACAAAAGTGAATGTTAAGAAACAATTTAACTTCCCACTAAACAGATGTGATTGGTAACTGTCTTGCTCATAAGTTATTTAAAATACTTCAGCAAATACACCTTAATATGCATACAATAAAAAGAACCGCCCAGCTGCATCTAGCAAAAGTTAAGGATAGGGCTGGAGGAACAGCACAGCACAGTGGTGATAGCGTTTGCTGACTATCAAGCACAAGGCCCTGAGTTTGATTCCCCAGTACAACATAAACCATGTGGGATAGCAAAGCCTGTAATCCCAGCACTTAAAGGCTGAAGCAAGAGGACTGCCTTGAGTTCAAGGCCAGCCTGGGCTCCATAGTGAGCTCCGAACCAGCCTGGACTACAGAATGACACCCTGTCGCCAAAATAACTCACAAATATAGAAATACAAAAAATACAGAATTATTTTCTAAATAATACTAGTACCTGAAGAATAAAATGTTCAGCCTTTAAAAGCGGAAGAATGAGAAAGCAAAGAAGGAGAAAGAACACACATTTCTGGGTATGAGCTGCTAGAGAAGGGCCTAGAAACGGGATAAGAAGGATGCCCACCTGCCTCAGGTGGGCAGGGTACAAGCCAGGCAGCACAGAAGGCTGCCACTGAGCAGGCTCAGAGGGTACAAGTGGCTTGGTGTTGGGCAGGGGTGTCCACAGGACCCAGGTGGCTGCCCTGCTGGGTGTAGCAGCCAGAGGGGTCCTGCCTTGCTAGAGGCGGGGAAAAAGATGCCTAGCAGCAAGAGAGCTAAGAGCTCTACCTGATGAATGGATAGGTCCTTTTCTTTCAGGGCCTCTCCTCAGGCTAAGCAAGTGCTCTGAGATGTTCACGACTTAATGTGACCACATTTACGAGACCCAGAGTCTAAGCCTGGAGCCGGTCCCTTTCGCCTCAATTCCCAGCTACAACAGAACAGCCCACTGAAGTAGGATGCTCCCATTTCAGTCACACCAGGAAGGCTCCCTCAACTCCTGTTTTTTTCCAAGGTACAGAGTAACAGGTCTTTATTTAGAAACAGAGGGTAGAGGGATTATAGCTCCCACTATCTGGGAGAGGGCTGTGTGAGCTACTCCCTCATATTAAGTTCTTTGAAAAAAACCAAATATAACAAAATTGTATAGCATTATCGAAAGGGCACAAGAGAAGAATTCCCAAAGGCCAATGCTAGAATGACTCAAGCAACAGAACCCATTGCTGTGAGCATCACCTAGCGGTAACGGTGGCACATTGTTCAAGATGGCGGATCTTTACATTTTTGCACCATACCCGACCAGGTGACCAGGCAGAGGCAGAAAGGAGGGAGGAGGGATTAGGATGTGACTTCGTGATAAACTTGGCACTGAGTAATGATGCTGTGATGAACGTGGCCCTGAGCCAATGCTTTAGACCTTCCCAGGAAGACTGTGAATCCCACCAATGGGAAATGGTGGGGGGAGGGCCTTGCGAGTTAGGAAAAAGGTCCCCCGACCATGCTTGCCGGTCTTTTCTCCACTTGCACGTGGGAAGGACACCCTTTTGCAAAAGGAAATTAAAGCCTCATACCCTGTCGTCCATGCCTCCCAAGTCCATCCTTTGTTTGGACAGGAAGATTGCTATGCGCCGTTTCTAACATTGCTATAACCAAAGTATAAAAATATACCCATTCCAAACTAAAACTAATATGCCAGACCCAGTGGCACAAGCCTGTAACCCTAGTATTACGGGAGGCTAAGGTGGGGATTACAAAAGCTTGAGCCCACTCTGGGCAATTTAGTCACTTTAGTGACTTTCAGAATTCAAATTTTAGGGGCTGGAGGAATGGCTCAGTGGTTAAAGCAAGCGCTAAGTACCCTACACTTCGATTCCCCAGCACCACATAAGCTGGGCGTGGTAGCACACGCCTGTAATCCCAGCACTCAGGAGGCTGAGACAGGAGGATTGCTGTGAGTCCCAGGCCAGCCTGGGCTCCAAAGTGAGTTCAGGACCAACCTGGACCACAGAGTGAGACCCTGTCTCAAAAAAAAAAAAAATTCAAATTTTAAAAATGGGCTGCAGATACAGCTCTGTGTGCAGGCGCTGGGTTCCATTCCCATCACCAAGGGGAAATAAGGCCACCCGCTGCATGACTGCACTTATGTGCCACCCTCAGACAGGTAAATTCAGACAGCAGGCAGCTCGGCTGGTGAGAATGGTTCAAGGGCAGCCACGGGCAGGCAAGGTGAAGGAATCAGGGTCTGTGTGGGAAGAATGCAAGGAGGGGAGCAGAACGGCAAGGCCATCCGCGAGCTACTCCACCGCCAAGGTGTGTGCGCCAGGCTGAATGACACCACATGGAAAAGGACTTACAGCTGACCTCACAGAGATGAAATGAGCGACTAAGATGAAAAGCTGTTGCTATTGTTACCATTACTTTTACGGTTTGATGCCGGACAGTGTAGGAAATAAGTAATGCAATCTCCTCCAAGAGCCCATGATCCCATGACAACCAGCGCACACCGGCTACCCCGGCGGCCTGCGCTTCACCCACCTCTGCTCTCCGCACTTGCCATTACAGTCACTTCGTTTCCTCCACGCAGCAGTTCTCAAAGCATTCTGGCTCCGGTCCCTTTCTACTCTTTCAAAATTATTAAGGATTCCAAGCAGTTCTGTTTATGAAGACTCTGCCTACTCACATTTACTATACACAAAACTAAACCAAGCTACTTAAATATCAGACTCCATTATATGGTAACGTTTTAGCGAAAAGCATTTTTTCCAAACAAAATCAATTTAACTGACATTATTTTACATTTCTGCACATCTTTCTGACACCTCAGTAGAACAGTGGTTTCCAATCTTTGTGACGCCAGGGACTGGTGAAAGACCACTCTCCCAAGGACAGGTGCAAGGGGGATAGTCGGTCTACAGTAGGTAGCTGGAGGACAGTGGAGGTGAAGTCCCGTCTCCTGTCAATCAGCAGTGGCCTTAGACCCTGAGAGGAGCCAGAAGTCAGGAAGCTGAGGAGCTGGGCACCCAGCAAGCACACCATCCTTCCAAGCCTCAGGCCAGGACTCCAGGGGGCTGGGGCCCAGCAGTAGCAGGTGAGTTACCACATCTACTCTGCATTCATTCTGCTGTGCTAGTTAAGTTACTTCAGCTCAAGTTATGAAAACAGTCCGGTCTCACACAGCTGAAGAGGAAGGAGGAGCATTAAGACTCGCTTTCAGATAACAGGACACTTCTTTGGCATTATGCCAAACCTGATCTCCTAAGTTACCTGTGGAACCTGAAACCACAGCCATTATCTTAGTGACTTTTTGTTGCTGTGACTCAATACCTGACACCCACAAATTGAGGAAAGGAAAGGCTGATTTTAGCTCACAGTTTCAGAAGGTCACAGTCCATTCAGGGGCGACTGGCAGCAATCAAAGTACATGGCAGAGACAGAGGTGGAGGCAGCTTCTCACAACAACACAGACAGGAAGGCAAGTTGAGACTAGCGGAGACTAGTCCTCAAGGAAGGCAGGAAGCAGCTTATAAACCCTTTCAGGTCTCCGCCCAGTGATCAGCCCCTCCTGCATCCAGGTGTGTAAGGTGTGGCCAGTACACACCGTTAATTCTAACTCACAACCTTTAATCTTAACTGTAATCCACCCCTCAAGACTAGACCCCAATCCACCAAAAGCACATGGTTCCATAGACAATCTATAACATTAAAATACATGAGACTTTCGGGGGACATTCCAGAGCCAAACCACAATAGCAATGAACTTTTTGTACTCTGTTACATTAAATCCACTTGGTTTTTTTTTAAGCTTTGACTGGCTCTTTTACAGATGCGTAAAGTTTAAGATGTCATGAATTGATTCCTTGCAAAATACCAACTCACCGGGTTGTAAAGATATCCCAGATATTGACACATTTCACTACACCATAAAGTAAAATGACATTCATTAACATCACCCATATACCCCTGAATTTTCTCTGGTGTTGTAGTGAGGCGGGATCCACATTCATTCCATCCTGTACTCTACAGAACACTTTTTTTTTTTTTTTTTGAGGCAGTCTCACTCTGTAATCCAGGCTGGTCCTGAACTCACTATGGAGCCCAGGGTGGTCTCGAACATACTGCAATCCTCCTGCCTCAGCCTCCCCAGTGCTACGATTACAGGCATATGCCACCACGCCCAGTTTTTGTGGTGCTGGAGAATGAACCCAGGGCCTTGAGCTTGACAGGCAAGCACTTTAACTAGTGAGCTATTCCTCCAGCCCCTACAGGATGCACTTTAACATGGGAAACACTTAGTAGCAAGATTTCTAAATTAGACTACAAAGCCAGGCATGGTGACACACCTGTGACCCCATTACTCAGGTGGCTGAGACAGGGAGACTGCTGCACACTGGAGGGCAACCTGGGCTATACAGTGAGTTCAGGACCACTCAGGATAAAGAGACCCTGTCTCAAAAAAAAAAAAAAATCTAGACTACAGAACAACGTATCCACATGCAATGCTACCTACCACTGTTTTTCACTACTGTATCAGGCTTTTGCGGGTTAGCCAGAAAGAGACTAAATGCCATTTAAATGAGAAATGACACTAAACCCTGAGCACATGACTGACACAGCAACTTCCAGAACGCTGCCTTTCCTTATGCTCTCATCACCCAAAGACTTTTCCTTCTGCTTAATTTTTAAATTTTTCATTTTTTAGTATTTTGGGGGCAGTGACGGGATAGCATCCAGGGCCTCCTGTTCTCCCACTGAGCTGCACTCCTGGCCCATCTTCAGCTCAAGGCTAATAATATATTGTCCAAAAACCTTTTAACTGCACAAATTCAGTGAGGCAGAAGAACTAAAGAGGAACCAAGGCATCATTTGTTTCACAACTTTTTGATAAATGACTAGAAAGTTGAATTAGTGAAGTCTCAAGGAAATCGCAATTAAGGTGACTTCTAAAGCAGTATTCGCCTAAACAAAGCTCAAAGTTAGTACTGAAGATGAGTCACGGATGTTCCTGGTGAGATTACTCAGGATGAGGAACTCGCAGCAACAGTTGTGAGCAGTGCACTACGGAAGTGACCGGACCTCAGCCAAAAGAGGCACTGAAGCCTTGGCCACCAGCGGGCTGAGGACTCAGTCTCTGTCTTCAGCTGGGGCCAGAGGAATGTTGAGGATGCTCTAGCTACCCTCCTACAGAGGTTCTATGTATTCAATGTTGTTTAGCCAAAGAATAAACTTTAATTACCATGGCCAACACTGACTCACAATAACACATGACATCACTCTCCCCAGCTACACCTCCCCAACAGCTGCCCGGAACCTACAGCCTGAGGACTAAGCCAGGCATTTGGGCCATTTAGTGCTAAACCACTGAGTCAACCTCCTCTCCTATGAACACTCCACATAATCCCATGTCTCACATTCCCCAGATATACCAGAGAACTGCCTGGCCTCGATCACCTTTTTATATAGATTCTCCACTCTTAATTTTTAATCTACCCAACCAAGTTTCTCAAGGGTCAATAAAAAGGTCATTCCTGCTTAGCCCTGCTCACTGACAGCTAGCATCCTCTCAACTCGAGTTACACAGAGAAACCAGTTCAGGAGTGCCGAAACCATAAAGGATCAGAACTCCTCTATCCTGTCTTCCCTTTTATTTTTGTTTTTGTTTTTCCTGTCTTGTTCACTCTGATATGAAAGAACACACCAAAAAGTAAATGGGTTGCCTGAAGCCAGGCAGAGGTAGTAAGTGGACCAGAGTCGAAGCTTCCGTACAATTCCTGATCTCACGCCCTTCGTTCTTACTTGAGCTGATGCGCACACTAGACATTCTTCGCACTGAGCTCTAACTGTGCATCAATAATTATTACTTTATGTGGTTTTTTTTCTGACCCAGACTTCCAACAACCTAAAGGCATGGACTTCACGTGCACTGACAATAATGCTGACTGATTTGTGGCACCCTACTTGGTTCCTGAATGAAATGCTATTCTCGAATTTATTAGTTCTGTCTCAGACAGCAGCCCAGCAGACAGCACATGAACAAAATCACCTTTGGAAAGACTTGGCCTGTCCCCTCGCAGGTGCTGTGTGCCTGCATTTTATCTTTCCACAAAGTACGTGTGCCCCGTGCACTACGGACAGTGTCAAACACCTGAAAAGTGCCACATGATAAGGTTCTTCACGTTGATCTTCGATTTTGGCCAAAAACAACACAAAAAAATTTTATGATGAAATACGAATTTACCTTATGTTTTCTTCCAACAATATTCAAGAATGTTTTATGAAAAGAGAGCAAACAAGGAGTGCCTCTCTCCAGCTCTGCTCAAACACTTTTGCTACTTTTCAGTGGCAAACAAACAAGCAGGCAGAATACACATGCACCCAAACCACACTGCACTCTCCACAAGGCCCACTGCCTCACTGTGACTCGGCTCGGACGCGCACATCCCAGTTACAGCCACAGCAGGGATGAAAGAGCAGTGGAGTCCGGGCTCACCCACCTCACAGAAAGGCAGGACCAGCCACGGCACACCAAGGTCAAATCGCGTAAGACCTAACTTCACTAGCATAATACTGAGCTCCTTTTTACTTATATTTTATGTAAATAAGCTAATTTAATACCTTATAAATTTAACAATACAATAACCAATCAGACTTCCAACAAACTCATAATACAGTACCTCAAAAACCTTTGAGAACAAAAAGCATCAATGAATCTGTCCTCAAATTACTTGATGATAACAATATACACTATCAACAACAGAAGGCCAAAACCAGAAGGAGAGAAGTGATTTCTGATTTCCCTTGGTGGCCAGGGCCTACAACAGACCCCCTAGGAGCAGAGCCAAAGAGAGAAGAGAAAGAGGTAGAAAGTGCAAATGGAGGACTGACTTTTAACAAAGGAAAAATGAAACTACTTCAAACTCAAAAGTCTGAACACGTGTCAGATTGTGCCAATACACAAAGGGGGACGGTACGTATTTACACACGTACCTCTGAGAGTCTGACCGAATGCCCTCTCGCCCTGGCAGGGTTCCTTGGAGAGCGAGGGAAGCACACACACAGCATCTTCGGGCGCGGCTCCCTTGCACTGGGCGTGAGGACTGTGTGGAAACGCTGCTCTAGGGGACAGGCACAGCTCCCAGAGGAACTCAGGACAAGCACGAGGGAAGCAGCAACACCACTGAAAACTGGCCAGGCTGGGGAGAGGCCTGGGTGGGGCACAGAGGGCACAGCAGCTTGGAAAGAAGAGCATGAAAACAGTACATGTGAACACGCTGTCCGTGCCCTGCCATGGGGCAGCAGCAGCATCTGAAATCTAAAAATGAACATTTAGAGGCAAGACAGATGCAGCAAGAGAGAGAATTAGCCAAGTGGGAGACGGATCTGGAGAAAGCGCCGAGAAAGGAGCAAAGAACACAGGACAGGGAGGATGAGCAGTGCCAGACTACCACACACCTGGAGTCCAGAGGGCAACGGAATGATCCAGGGACTGGCCCATAGGACATGTAACAGCCGAAAACCTCCACACCTGATGAGGGACACAAATCCCTACGCTGAAGACACCTAACATATACAAGCAGGATAAAAAGTAATCTACATGTAGACAAGTCATGGCAATGTCATGGCACCAAGACAAAGAATTCTTAGTTAACCAACAGAGAACAGAGGACAAACTTCACAAAGAAACTGGCAGCTTACTTCTCCAACACTGCACATAAGAAAACACTGGAATACCACCAGCATGCTGAGGAGAAAGGCTGCCTACGAACACTGAAGAACCCACAAAACCATCTTTCAAGAAAAAGAGAAAAGGCTAGAGAAATAATCAGCAGTTAAAGCGCTTGCCTACCAAGTGCTAAGTAACCAAGTTGATTCCCCAGCACCATATAAACTGGGCATGGTGGTGCACGCTTGTAATCCCAGTACTCAGGAGGCTGATGCAGGAGGATTGCTCTGAGTCCAAGACCAGCCTGGGCTCCACAAGGAGTTCAGGACCAGCCGGGGCTACAGAGCAAAACTGCCGAGAGAGAGAGAGAGAGAGAGAGAGAGAGAGAGAGAGAGAGAGAGAGAGAGAGAGAGAGAGAGAGAGAATACAGAGGTTGGGGGTATAACAACTGTTAGAGTACTTGCCTAGCACGTCTAAGACACTGGGTCCAATTCCCCAGTACCCATAAAGATTAGCTGGGTTCAGTGGCACATGCCCATTATCCTAACACTAGGGAGGCTGAGGCAGGAGGATTCTTGTTGAGTTCAATGCCAATCTGGAATACATAGTGAGCGCAGAAGCAGCCTGGACTAAGAACCTGTCTCCAAATGACAAAAGGAAGAGGAAAAAGAGGGAGGGAAAAAGAGAGAATATTCTGAGGACAAAGAAAATTTTTCAAAAGACTGGAATCACTCCATACGCTAACAAAAACTAATTGATTTGATAATCAATACCAAAAAGTTAATTAGGAGGAAAAAAACCTTGAGTTTAAAAATTTTAAAACATCTGTAAGAAACTATTTAAAATACTGGAATTGAACGGGAATTAAAAAGAAACAAACGGGGGTTAAAATAAAACAACCTACCCAACACCTAGATGTTAAAATTTACAGAAAGGACGGGGGTTACAGAAGCTGGGAAAGGATGGGCTGAGGTTTGGTTTAATGGGTAGAGTTTCTGTTTGGGATCTTGAAAAGGTTCTGAAATTGACAGTGGTAAGGACTGACCAACATTCAATGCCACCAACCTACATATCTAAAAATCGTTAAAAGCTGGCATGGTGGCTGACAACTGTAAGCCCAGCACCTCGCAGGATGAGACAAGAGGACTGCCATGAGTTCAAGGCCAGCCTGAGCTATATACATATTGAGTTCAAGATCAGCCCAGGCTACAAAGTGAGATCCTGTCTCAAAACAACAACAACAATAATAATAATAATAATAATAATAATAATAATAAAATGTTAAGTGGTATAAATTACGTTTTGTATGTTTCACCACTACAAAAGAAACTTTCAGGATATCTACAACTCTGAATTTTTCTTGAAAAAAGAATTAAAATTCACAAGTCAGATATTCAGCCTAAGTCCCCAAACAGCAAAACAAATCCAAAGATAGTAGGGAGGTAACAGTAAGCTAGATAAATACAGAAATGCTGAGTAGGACACAGGTACACAGGAGAGAATGGCTAAGAGTTAAAAACTGTCCAGACAAAATTCATTAAGTATTTCTGGCAAAATTACTCAAAAAATGAGAAAGCACCAATTAACAGGAAGAGGAATGAGGAGCAGTTGTGCTGGCCATCAGTGAGCAGATGTCACGGACACCAGGTGTCCCACTACTGCTCAGACCTCTTCACTGCTTTGCCATGTACTGACTACCTACAGAATTTTTAAAAACTGTAATCACCTGGGATGGAGGAATGGCTCAGTTGTTAAAGCACTTGCCTAGCAAGCTCAAGAACCTGAGCTCATTCCCCAGCACCATACAAACCAGGCATGGTAGGCATGCCTGTAATCCCAGCACTTGGGAGGCTGAGGCAGGAGGATTGCCAGGTGGTCAACTATACCAGCCTGGGCTACAGAATGAGATCAGAAGCAACATGGATTACAGAGCAAGACTGTTTTAAAAATCATCATCATCATCATCATCATCATCATCATCATCTGAACATAGCACAGTTCTACTTTAAATTTAAAGGATTTTGTAAGTTTTAGTATACACAGAATTTTCCAGATATGCAATCACCACATAAACCAAGAGGCACTTGTACTTGGTTCAGACATTACCCAGAAATTTATTCATTACTTGGAAAATCATGTTACCATGAGTACTGTGCTCATCCTGGCAGCCACCAACAGAAGCCTGCATGATGCCAGCAGCCATCAGGCCCACGCTTAGACACAAGCCTCTGGTCACACCGTAATGACTCGGTGGGGTTGTGATCAAGTATTTACAAATAGGAATATATCCGTTTTCCTTGTCTTTTTTCCATTACAGTCATTATACTGTGAAATTTCCCCCAGAAATTTTGTGAGTATGTATTTAATAATCCACAATTTCCATTTCAGATGAAATGGTGTTTAAGAACACAACTTATCTATACCCTTTGATACAGATATCCTGTTTCGGGGACTCTATTCCAAGGACACACTGGCAAAAATACAAAGAGACACAGGCACCGGGCTACATCCAGCATTGTCTGTGACCACAAAAGGCCGAGAGCAATCCAAGTGGCCAGTGCCAGTGCCAGCTGAGTAATCTACAGGACAGCACACGCAGAGTGTCCCAGAGCCGCCGGAAGAACAAGCGGGTTCAATCTCTGGTGCCAAAAAAACCCATCCCATCCATTCAAACAATCAAGCCTCATGAGGACTGACGGCAAAAACGAGAAAACTCACTCTGCTCCTGCCTTGTGTGGCCACGACAATGGCCAGGGCCTACCAGGTGCAACCCCGGTGGCACCAGCATGCAGGGATGCCATGCTATCGCATGCCCAGGGTGAGCAGGGACAGGGAGTTGGTACAGAATGGAGATACAGGCGTAATTACATACATTTTTTAAAGGGTGGATAAATCAAAGATTTTATAATTCTCAGGTTAACTGACAAAATCTATATATTTAAGGTAGGGGCATGATTTTTATTTCTTTTTTTTTGAGACAGGGTCTAACTCTGTAGCCCAGGTTAGTCCTGAACTCACTGGTATAGCCCGGCTGGCCTTGGACTCAGGACAATCTGCCTGCCTTAGCCTCCCCAGTGCTGGTATCACAGGCGTGCACCACTATGTCCAGCTTTATGTGGTGCAGGGGACTCAAACTCAGGGCCTTGTGCTTACAAGTCAAGTGCTTTGATTTCTGTTGCATTCCTCTAGTCCCAATTTTTATATACACAGTACAGTAATTATCACTGCCAAATGAACATTGTTACCATGTGTAGGAGAAGGGCCTGTAATCCCTCCCCCACACACCCACACAAAGGGGTCTTATTCTGTAGTTCAAGCTGGTTCTGAACTCACTATGCAGTAGCCCAGGCTGGATTCTAACTCACAGCAATCCACCTTCCTCAGTCTCCCAAGTGCTGGGGTTACAGATGTGTGCCACCAGTTCTCGGTAACTTTGTAAGTAACTCTGGGAACTTGTACCCAGGGACTTGTGCAAGCTACGCAGGAACCTAACCATTGAGCCCCCAGCCTAAGACCTGTAATTTTTTTAATAGTTATTTTAGAAGAGAGAAAGGACAAAATGGAGGGGCTGAGTTATAAAGGTCCTTCTCTGAATACATGCCTTGCTTGTTTTATACATTCAATACAGCTCTGCAACTCTATACAATCACCAGCCTGAGTGAGTGCCGTCTGTGAGGGAACGGGGCAGGCGCTGCAGCCTACCAACCACTGCCGCTAACCCTACTCTCGCAGTTTTCATTCTACAGGTAACACACGAATCTTGTTTAGCTTTACCATCAAACTGGATGATGACCAAAACACCGAAAGGCCCTGAACGTAAACTGTCAGGGCCTGAACATTCTTATTTCCTCCTGTTCTGCTAAGTTCTGGGAATGACACTTGCTGGGAAAACATTGAGTACAGGCATGATAGGCACGTGCTCACCAACCAGATGATGGCAGCCTCTAGTATTACTTATTTCGATGTCTTGCATTGCTTCTCCTGAACTATACTCTTCATGAGAAAATACAAATTTTAAAGGCTTGGGATGGGGGGGGGGGGGGGTAAGACAGGGTCTCACTCTATAGTCCAGGCTAGTCCTGAACTGATTATGTAGCCCAGGATGGCCTTGAACTCAGGGTGATCCTCCTGCCTCAGCCTCCCAAGTGCTGGGATTACCGCTGTGGAACACCATACTTGGATTATGTGATGCTGGGAAATTGAACCAAGGGCCTTGTGCTTGTTAGGCAGGCACACAACCGCTGGGTTATTCCTCCAGCCCTTTAAAGGTCTTTCTTTTAATTCCTCTAAAGCACCAAGCAAAGTATTAAATATATCATAAACACCAGGCCTAGTGGTAGAGGTCTATAACTCAGCATTCTGGAAACAGAGGCAGGAGGATCAAATTTGGGGCCTAGCCTGGGCAACTTAGTGAGAGCTTCTCTCAAAATAAAAATCCTAAAAATGGGCTGGGTGTGAAGCTCTGTGGATTCAAACCCTAGTACAGCTAAATACATCATACACTCTGAAAATGTGTTTTTCAAATAAACAACCTTAGCCAATTCAGGCAAATAAAGTACCACCTATCTATTCAAGCTGTATACTGAAAGCAAAACCAGGGCACAAATGGAAGCAACTTGAGACAATCATGCTTATTAGCAAAATAAGCCAAACTCAGAAGGTTAATAATTGCATGGATCTCTAACATGAGAAACCCAGAATACCGCATGTTATAGAACCAAGGGGGTGTGGTAGTGGGGGTGGGGCATGGAGGAGAAGGGGAAGGGCCAGAATGCTGATGCAATACGTATGCACAAAACACTCAAGCTACATGTAACTATTTTGTATGACATTTAGATCGCTAATAAAAATAGGGGGAAAAGGGAAAACCAATTTTTCATTTCAGGCCCTTCTTCCCATCACCAATAAAATAAAATAACATCTGTATTACCAATTCTTTCTTTCAATATGGGGAAAGGAGATTACATGATGTGAAAAGTATTTTGAAAAGTACTTATTTAAATTTATTAGCATCAGGGATGAAGGAACAGCTCAGAGGTTAAAGTGCTTTTCTACAAGTGCTAAGTACCCAAGTTCGATTCCCCAGCACCACATAAGCCGGGTGTGGTGGTGCATGCCTGTAATCCTAACAGGCTGAGGCAGGAGGATTGCCATAAATCCAAGGGCAGCCTGGGCTCCACAGTGAGTTCAGGATCAGCCTGGTCTACAGAGCAAGACCCTGCCTCAAAAACTAAAATTAAATTAAATTTAAAAATAAAATAAAAAATAATTTAAAAATAAAGTGCTTGCCTAGCAAGCACAAGGCCCTGAATTCAATTTCCCAGCATCAAATAAATTAGGCATGGTCATGCACACCTATAATCCTAACACTTTGGAGGCTGAGGCAGAAGGATTGCCATGAGTTTGAGGCCAGCATGGGCTACATAGTGAGTTCAGAACCAGCCTGAACTACAGAGCGAAATCCTATCTCTAAATAAATAAATGTATTATTATCAAGTTCAGCATGGTGGTACATGTCTACAATCCCAGCTATTCAGGCAGCAGAGGCAGAAGGATCACAAGCTTGAGGCCAGCCCAAAAAATTTAGGGCTCGGGGCATACACAGTTCAGCAGTTAAAGCACTTGTCTCTTAAGTACAAGGCACTGGGTTCTATTCCCCAGCACCACATAAACTGGTATGGTGACACACACTTAGTAATCCCAGCACCCAGAAAGCCAAGGCAGGACTGGTGTGGGTTTGAGGTCAGCTTGAGCTATAGTGAGTTCAAGACCAGAACAAGGTTTCAAAATTATATATATAGGGACACAGATCAGTTGGCAGAGCACCAGAGCACTTACTCAGCATGTATAAGGCCTTGGGTTCTATTCCTTCTATAAAAAAATACACTATTACTAATTCTTATCTCTAATGCTTTGCTATATTATTAGAAGAACCAAGCATCATTAACTGTGAATGGTTGCCCAGAACATTTAAGCAAAGTTACAGGCAAATTATTATGATAAATGAAAATTTGCAGAATACCCACAATTCAATTAATTTTTTTTTTCTTTCTGAGACAGAGTCTTGCTCTGCAGTCCAGGCTGGTTCTAAACTTACTACGCAGCCCAAGTTGGTCCTGAACACATGGCAATCCTCCTGCCTGCCTCAGCTTCCTGAGTGTTGGAAAAGCGGGCATGCACCACTGCACCCAGCTTATGAGGTGTTAGGGAATCAAACCCCAGGCCCTGTGCTCCCTAGGCAAGTACTTTAACTACTGAGCTACAGCCCAGCCCGGAGACACTATCTCTCTACGTAGCCCAGGCTAGCCTCGAACTTCAATTACAATCCTCTTGCCTCAGACACCCAGAGCTGGGATTACAGGCATATATGCCACCACATCCCTTTCATAATGCCCTTTAATTTTATTAATATTTCATAGTTCTTCTAGGCCAAGAAAATTTCTAACATTTTCATTTATTCAGCTGTTAATATTGGAACAACTCATTAGTGTTCATGTCCAGAAAACTATTTTACACACGTGCTTGCCTGAAGTCTAGTTTTTCTAAAATGAACCCGTGTTGTTTGTAGTAAGGAAAAACAACATGCCATCTTTCATTTAAAAAAAAAACTAACCTACTGGGGACCGGAGGAATGGCTCAGCGGCTAAAGGACTTAGGTAAGCGCTAAGTTCGCGAGCTTGATTCCCCAGCACCACATAAGCTGGGCGTGGTGACACACACCTGTAGTCCCAGCACTCGGGAGGCTGAGGCAGGAGGATTGCCATGACCCCAAGGGCAGCCTGGGCTCCATCCTGACTTCAGGACCACCTGGGCTACAGAGCAAGACCTATCTCAGAAAAAACAACTAACCTACTCATCTTACAAGTGCCTTCTCTCAAATACTGCTTGTTCTTTTACTGTCATGACCTGAAGCCTCCACTCCTCTGACCTCTTACAAACTGGTGACCACTCTAGGGCCTCTCCATGCCTAATTCACCATTTCTGCCTACTCTGTAGATCAAGCTGGGTCTGAACTCCCGCCTCCTCCTCCACCAGCTCACACAACCGTACGTTCTGTCAGTAGAGGGCGTCCCTGAGACATTTCAGGGAGCCCAGCCTCTTGGCTTCCTGGTTCCCACAGGGTCCTCCAGGTCAGGTTCCACAGGCAAGGTGACCAGTAGCACTGAGTCAACTAGAACTGTTCCAGTAGCCAGTGGCTCCCTTCCTCCCACTCCCACGCTTCCTGGTGATTTTGTGGCGAAATGAACACCTACCCACGAACAGCTTTCTCTGGCACCCAAGAGGGCAAATGTCTAGCACTCTGACCAACAGAACCACTAAGTGGCAGGTTTCCTGGCCAGGACGCAGTGACCTACAATCACGCCCTCTCCGACAGGGCCTGGCTCAGCTGGGAGGGCAGCTGCTCACTGGGGTTCCTCGCCCTGCTCCCTGCTCCTTCTGCGACTCGCTGTCTCTACTTTGTACTTAAGTTCTATTTCACTTGTGACCCACGAATCCCTCCTCTTTCGGCTTCCGCTAACGTCCGTCAGTCCTTCCTTGTAGTTTCTCCTGATTGGACCTGGAGCGACACAGTCCTATCCATCAACATGGCATGCAGACACACCTGCCGCACTTCAGCACCCTGGCTTCTAACTCCTCTCCCTACAAGACTGTCAATGAGCTGGCAAGGAACACCTGCACTTCTCTGTGTCTACACACAGCACGGAGCTTTTAACACCAAGGCACGGCACGTTTAAACTCCTACTTCAAATACCAGTTCACAAATACTTCACAGACCATCATTAGCTTAAGGGCGCTATACACTAGCACATCACTTTCTAATGACCCATTTTTAAAATTTTTTGTAAATACATGAACTCCAAATCCATAATACATTAGAGACATGGGGTTTGGGAAATCAGTGGGAGTCCATGCCCACCCCCTTCTCAGAGGTTCACCCCTTTCCTAGCTGCCAATTGCCTCTCTTTCTACCCCGTCACTCATGTTGGCGCCTTTTTATGTCATTACTTTGTGCATTTCATAAGAGGGACACCATTTGTAGCCCATCTTTTGTGCTTGGTCCATTTCGGTGAGCATTATTGATTCAAGTTGGCCCCATTTTCTTTCAAAAGCTTCATATCTGTCTTTCTTTATAGCTGTATAGTAAGAACTCAAAAAACAGCAATTGTTGGCGAGGGTGTACAAAAAAATGAACTCTACTCCACTGTTGGTGGGAGTTAAAATCAGCTAGCTGAACCAATAGTACTTAGGCCCACAATCCCAGCACTCTGGCAGGCTGAGGCAGGAGAATGGCAAGTTCAAACACAGCTGAGCAAATTTAGCAACTTCATTTCTTTCTCTTTTTTTTTTTTTTTTTTTTTTTGAGACAGGGTTTCACTACGTAGCTAGTCCAGGCTGGCCTCAAACTCACAGCAATCTTCCTGCCTCAGCCTCCTGATTGCTGGGATTACTAAGGTGGGCCACCATGCCTGGCTTATGTAGTGCTGGGAAATTGAACTCAGGTACTCAACACTTGCTAGGCAAGTGCTTTAACTGCTGAGCTATTCCTCCAGCCCCTCAAATTTAGCAACTTAAGTGAGATCTTTCAAAATAAAAATTGAAAGTGGGCTGGGAGAATGGGCATGGCTCAGCAGTTAAAGGACTTGCCTAGCAAGTATAAAGCCCTGGGTATGATTCCCCAGCACCCCACAAGTAGGGTGTGGTGGTACACGCCTATAATCCCAGAGCTCTGGAGGCTGAGGCAGGAGGACTGCTGCATATGAGGCCAGCCTGGCTATATAGTGCGTAGTGAGTTCAGGACCAGCCTACCCTACCAAGCAAGTCCCTGTCTCCAAACAAACAAAAAAAAATTATTAGAGGGGCTGGACGAATGGCTCAGAGGTTTAAGAGCTTGCCTTGCAAGTTCAGGGTCCTGGGTTCGATTCCTCAGCACCACATAAAGCTGGACGTGGTGGCGTACACCTGTAATCCCAGCACTCCGGAGGCTGAGGCAGGAGGACTGCCGTAAGTCCAATACAAACCTGGGCTACAGAGCAAGAGCCTGTTGAAAGAATGAAAGAATAAAAAGAAATTCAGTCAGAAAGAAAGAAAGAAAGGCAGACAAGACAGACGGACAGGCATGCTGGGGACACAGATCGACGTGAAGGCCCTGGGCTCGGCCCATGGCACCACAGGAGCATATGTGGACTGGCTATTTTCTTGTATTCCACAAAGTATAATAATTCAGGAAACATGTACACACTCTTACAGCAACCTGTCTGCCGACTTTAACAACAAAACTGGGGCTTCTATTTGCCTGTCTGGTTTTATAAAAGTTATTAGTTCACAACAGAAAGCTCCTAAGAAGTACTAACTAAAGCATTTGACTTTTAATATTTAAAAATTGCTTTCACAGAGGATCTGAATATACATTTCCTCAAAGATGCAAAAGTAGCCAATTACTACTACAAGAAAAGATTCTCAATATCATTAGCCATCAGGGAGGTGCAAATTAAAACTACAATCTTAGGATGGCAATATCAAAGCCAGAAAATAAAAGGCTGGGGAGGTAGCTCAGGGGAAGCACTTGCCCAGCAGGCGTGAGGGCCTGCTCATTACCAGAACACCTCTCCTTTCTCCTGCCCAAAGAAAGCAAAAGAAACTTGGTGAGAATGTGAAGAAACTGGAAGACTGGATCCAGCTAGTGGGGATGTAAACATCACAGCTGCTCTGCAAACAGGGACCACCTGGCCAGCATCCCTGTGCCTGCTCCACCCCCCAACTTTGTCTCTCCACACACAAAAGAAATAAAAAACCTACCCCTACACAACAACCCACAGGCTACAGGTAACAAAAAGGCTAAAGCAGGAGAATACTATATTTTGAGTCCTTCCTACACAACTCAGTGAGACCCTGTCTCCAAAGGAAAAAAAAAAACTTTAAGAAGGTTACCACTCTATTCTCCTATTCAAAAATTTTCAGTGGCTCTTAAACTAAAGGCCAACACCCAGTTTTCTAGTTTCTCTTCCTACTCACACCTCAAGCCTTCCTAGAAAGCTTTCTGTTTGGTGACCACTGGATCTTTGCACTTGGCCCAGGCCACTCAGTGACAAAGCAGAATGAGAAGACATTCTACTTCCTACGCCTCTCCTCCACCTGGGAGGCAGCCGCTTGCAGGACGGTAGGACGGCAGGAGTGTCACCTCCGTCACCTCCGGAGTACTCTCCACCACCCAGACACGCACAAGAGTTTGCTTCCTTCTATCCCCACACATTGCATGGACATGGAAAGACACGTCTCCCTAACTGCCTGATAAACTCCACCGGCACCATCCAGACAGCGGCCTGGCGAACCACTATGCCACCGGCACCTGGCACTAGGCCCAGGCCAAACTGGTGAATGAGAAGATTTGATCTGTGATGGCGTCAAACTAAAGCTTTTTCTCTTCTTTGGGGGAAACCTAGAAAAATTAGAAAATGCATTCACTACTCTATCCCGCTGAAGAACTGTAACTCTAACAACTGTTGAGACAGTTCCAGAAACCGCACCCACCGCACGCAGTCAAGTCGGAGCCAGGCCACCGCTCTGAACCTCTCACAGCTCCCTATGCCCCAGTCTTTCCCAGAGATCTTGTTCTCATCTGCAAGATGGAGGTCTAGGCAACAGGAACAAAAAGAATGACCTAGCTCGTGGGATGTAGGCGCACAGGGCAAAGGTGGCAAGCAACAGGGCTTATCAGCGGGCCCACGGGGCCGGTGCTGGTGAGTGCCCGCAGCTGGGCGCCAGAGGGGGGCTTTCACAGCATTTACTACTCATAAAGTAAAAGTAATACATGGTCATTACACAGCCACCCAAAGCCTGATGCTCCTGTCCAGCCCCTCAGCAACACTCAATAGCTTGGCATGGCGGTGCACGCTTGTACTCCCAGCATCCCCACTCTCAGGAGGCTACGAAGATTGCTATGTGTTCAAGGCCAGCCTGGGCTACACAGTGAGATCAGGACCAGCCTGGGCTACAGAGCGAGACCCTGCTTCCAAAAAAAAAGTCGTAATAATAAAATAAAATAAAATAGGCTGCGAGTGGATCTCAGTGCTTCCTGGTTCAATGCCCAGTACTAAAAGAAAAACACATCTTCAAGTAGAATAAAGTCTAAAGTTTAAAAAAGCGGGGGGTGTGGAGGGGGGTTGAAGGCTCAGCTCAGCAGTCTGAATGCGTGCCTAGCCAAGTACAAGGCCCTGGGTTTGATTCTAGCACCACATAAACTTAGTATGGTAGTGCACCTGTAATCCCAGCACTTAGCGGGTGAGGCAGGTGGGTTTGAGGCCAGTCTGGACTACAGACTGCATTTAGGACCAGCCTAGACTGCAGAGTGAGACTTTGTCTCCAATAATAAATAGATAAATAAAGTGAAAACAGGGCTGGAGAAGTAGTACAGAGATTAGAGCACCTGCCTAGCAAGCAAAAGATCCTGAGTTAAATTCCCCAGCACCATGTAAACTGGGTGTGGTGGCACACGCCTGTAATCCCCGCACTCAAGAGCCTGAGGCAGGAGGGCTGCTGTGAGTTATGAGGCCAGCCTGGGCTACACAGTGAACTCAGGACCAGCCTGGACTATACAAAGCAAAATCCTGTCTCAAAAAAAAAATCATAATTCCACTTATCAGAGATAAGTTTAACATTTTCACACAAGCAAATAAACACAAAAATTAACATAGCAAGAAAAAAATAAAAGTTATTGCCTCTTTATTTAAATTATGCCCTGGGTGACTAAAATGTGTCAGATCCTAGAAAGCAAAGATCTGGGCTTGGTTTTAAGCTCAGTCAATGGGGAAATCCTTGAGATGGGGCCTTTGCCACGGGTGCGGCCAACAGGAACCAAGGCTGCCCACAGAAAGAGGACTGGCCAGTAGTGAGCGCATTCTCACCGGGTAATGAGGCAAGGCAGAGGTGGCTTCTCAGCGATGGGAAGGAACTTGCTCTGCAAAGAAACAGAGGAAGGTCTCCGCACAAAGGAACATGCTGGCTACATTTTGTAATTCAGACGGGATCCTTCTTTCTTCTTCCTCTTGGCCTACACCCAAGCACCACACTAAAAAAAAGAAACACGCCAAGCACAAAGGAAGTAAAATGGCGCAGTGGGGAAGAGCTTCAAAGCCAGGCACAGAGGACAGGAGCACAGGCGACTGAGCAAGGAGGAAGAAGGGAAGGAATGGAAAAACAGAGAGAGGCCAGAGAGGCGGAGGGGCGATAAACCCAGTGACACCTGAGACCGGCGGTATCCATACTGGGACAGTACACCTTTTTCCTAGCTAAGTGATTGTTTCAGGTAAAATCTTTTACTTAAAGTTGAAGGTCAAGACTGATTTGGTTACTCAACAGTAATACACGTCCCAAAAAACTGGAGCTGACCTGGAGGGGTAGCTGGGTGGCGGAGCACAGCCTAGCAAGCACATGCCCCTGGGCTCAATCCTGTATCCAGCCCCAAGCCCTCACAACAAGAAACAGGCTTATCTTAGGAAGCAACGCTGGCAAAGGGGAAGGCACCCGCGCAGCCTGCCCAGGATTCTCAAGGCAACTTACAACATAAACTGTGTGTGTCTAAAAAGTACTACCCGTATCTAAATTAAAATCGTAACAGTGAAAGACACACTGCCATTATCCCTCTCAAACACTCCCCCTTGTTTCCAACACTTGTCCCGTGGTTCCCGCCACATGCTGAAGCAGTTCTGGAAGACTTCTTTCAGGAGTGTCTTTAGATGCACCATCAATGGCTGTCTCAAGGTCCTGAGTCAGGTCAGCACGCTGGCCTCTCATGGTCATTTTGACTTTGGGGAAGAGCCAGAGGTCACACAGTGCCAAATCAGATGAACAAGGCTGATGAGAACACATCACTATGTTTTGACAGAATTGCTGTAAATATTTAATCAAGGGGCGATCAGAAAATACAGTGAATGCCTATTTTTTTAAAAGTCTATAAGAAACGATGCAGTGATGTCATTGTTCTTGGCAATGTATCTTTTACAGTAATATTTTTTTTTAATTTAGGGCTGGGGCATAGCTCAGGGATTAGAGCACTTGCCTTGGAAAGGCGAGGCCCCAGGTTTGAATCCCCAGCATCACACACATTACTACATAACAGCTGGGTGTGGTGGAGCACACCAATAACCTGAGTACACAGGAAGCTGAAGCAGGACGGTTGCCTTGAGTTCCAGGCTAACTTGGGCTACCTATTAAGTTCAGAAGCAGCCCTATCTTTAAAAAAAAAAAAATTAAACATTCACCGTATTTTCTGTTCCCCCTTGTGTAGCACATCTTGAAGGATTTCCACTAGCTATAAGGTCCATTCAGTCATAAGTGTTAAAAAAAAAAACCTCACAACCAAGCCATGCTCTGCTCATAAAATGAAGTTAAATCGTCTGCCTAAAAGAGGACACTCTGATACCTGTCCCCTTTACTACAACCCCTTCGTGTAGATACCCTTCCAGGCAGCCACCCCTTCTAACCAGAGGCAGTTCCTGGGGCAGCCAGAGATCCTTATCTGCATCTCTGATCTTTCTATAAACATGAAACTAGCAACCAATGGCTGAAGGAATGGCACAGCAGTTACAGTGCTTGCCTACCAAGTACAAGGCCCACAGTTTGATTTCCTAGCACTACTTAAAAACTACGCATGGCAGGGCACGCCTGTAACCCTAGCACTTGGGAGGCTGAGGCAGGAGGTCTGCCATGAGGACTGCAGAGTGAGATCCTCTCTCAAAAAGGAAAAAAAAAAAAAAAAACACTGAAACTACCATGTGAGTTTCAGAAAACAAACAGGAAGTGTGTGTGTGTGTGTGTAAGAAAGCCTTGCCTGACACTGAGTCCTAGAGAGGTAGTCACATGGGGTCCTGCAGTGAGCTCCAGACCCAGGTGGGCCCTGGCAAGAATCCCAAGGGGTCCTCACAGCAGCAAGCTCTAGAAATCAAAGATAACCAGACCAGGAGCAGAGGCGTGTAATCCTAGCCCTCTGGGAAGTAGGCTGAGGCAGGAGGATCTCAAGATGGATCTCAGCTTAGACAACTCACTGACTTAATAAAACCCTGTCCCAAAATCAAAACCAAAAAATGGGCTGAGGATCCCCGCTCAAGACATGTGAATCAGAATCAGGCCCAGAGCAGGATTCTATCCATCAGCAACATTCCTGAGCAGAGGGTTAAGCGGGAACCGGTCAACTGCAAAGCAAGGGGCATCTTCAACCATTCCTTATGCATAGCAGATCCAAGTCACTACACGCAAGATGAAGCAGAGAACAAGCTGATGCTGGTTCCAACAGAAACTGCTGGGCCCCAGAAAGGGACACAGCAGCACACCTGCCTGGGCAAGCTGGGGGGCGGAGCCCCCGAGGAAATAAGAGTAGTTTAAGAAAAGGGAGCAAGGTAAATTTCAAAAGGATACAGACACATTTCAACAGCAAGAGCAGAAACAAAAGTGACACTGGAGGTGAAAACGGACAATCAACTGAAGGATATGAGCCAACATCTGAGCAGCTCTGATGGGGGAGAGAAGCAGTGAGTCGCCCTGGGGACCACAAATGTATCCTCAAGCGGTGGACTGGAGGAATAGCACAGGAGTTAGTGTGCTTGCCTAGGAAGTGCAAAACCCCAAGTTCGATTCCCCAGCCCGTGGGCATGTGGTGCACACCTGTAATCCCAATGTTCCAGAGGACTGCCCTGTGTTTGAGGCCTTCCAGAGTTACATAGTGAGTTCAGGACCAGGCTGGGCTATAAAGTGAGACCCTGTCTCAAATAAATAAATAAATAAATAAATAAATAAATAGAAAACAGACAACTGAAACAAAAGTAACAACCAAAGAAATAAAGAGATTCTAAAGAGATTCTACTACACTTAGACTGTACACAGCCACAGGAACTCTTTCTCATTCCTGGCTGCTGGTGGCAGGAAGGGCAGGACTGCTCTGAAAAACAGAACAGCAGTCTCCCACCGTACTAACCCACAGGGCTGGAGGATGAGCACAGTGGTCAAAGTGCCTGCCCACCATCCTAACCCAATAACCAAGCTCCCTGGCACTCACCCAAAGCAGCTGACCCTGCATGTGAGGACTCTGGCAGAAAGGAACTTCAAAGATCGCAGCGGTGAGAAATCTTCACCATCAGTAACCACTGGGGCAACGCAAATCAGAATGCCAGGGATACCACCTCATGCATGCTAAGACGGTTACTGCCAAGAACACTGGAGAATAATCTGGCCACAAAGAAAGTGTAAACTTTGCACACTGGTGGTGGACACGTAAAACGGCACAGCCAACGTGGGAGAGTTTGATGATTCCTCAAAAAAACAACTAAAAACTGAATTACTGGGGCTTGAGGACTCGATCAGCAGTTCAAACACCTGCTGAGCAAAGCCCTGAGTTCAATTCCCCAGAACGGTTAGTCGTGGGTGCACGTAGGTAATCCCAGCACTCAGGAGCTTAACGGAGAAAGATGCCATGAGGTCCGGCCAGCCTGCACTGGGTTTATAAAGCAAGACCCCATGCAAACATTAACACATTACTTATTTATTTATCAGTACTGGACTTCCAGCCTAGAGCCTTCACACTGAGCTACCGATGCACCCTACCTGGCATCTTAGTTTTGATTTTGGCACGCGGTCATGCTAACTCGCTACATTGCCCAGGCTGGGCCCCAACTGCAGACCCCCAGCCTCAGCTTCCCTGAGTGCTGGAACAGCAGGTGGGTGCTAGGTTTTTAAAATAATTTTTAAGAATAAGGGAGAAAAGATACGATAAGTAAATTTTTTAGATTTTAAAAATTTAAGAACAAAGGGAAATGTTCAAGAGCTAATGTCAAGGAAGATAGTAAACTATCAGAATATTATTTCGACTTCATAAAACAACTCTACACATACATAGACAAAGAACAAAAACTACCAGCAAGAAACATAACAAGGCATTGATAATTATCCATAGGTACAAGATTAAGAAACAATTTTTTAAAAAATTTATGTTTTCAAATATTTAATCAAGGTAGAAAAGTTTGAGGAATATTTTATAATTATAAACATTTAACTAAGAATACTACATTTGTCAGTGTAAATTCTCTTTTTTGTTTATTTTTTGAAACATGGTCCTGCTCTATCTATAGTCCAGGCTGGTCCTGAACTCACTATGTAGCCCACGCTGGCTTGAGCACAGGGCAGTCCTCTTGCCTCAGCCTCACAAGTGCTGGGATCATAGGCAAGCGCCACCACGCTCAGCTGAAACGGTGCTGAGAAGTCCTCCCACTCAGGTCTTTGGGCTTTCTAGGCAAGCGTCTGACCAGTGTTATCCCTCCAGCCCCGAAATTCTAATACTTTAAAACACTTAAAATTTTGTCCAATGCTTTACCCCTCTTTATTGCTCATAGCAACTACTTTAATGATTTTGTTCATGCATAAGCCTGAAAATTAGTATATCATCCCAGAATTAGAATAGAAATTAATCCTTTAAAACTCGCATACTTTAGTATAAACTTTGTTCTTAATAAATGCAGAATGAAATTAAAACATTCTTCTAAAGAACCTGTTAGATTATTTACATGCAAAAAAATTACAACATAAAAACTTGATCAGAAAGGTGTAAGGAAGAACGCAGTTAACACCAGTTGGAAGTGTCAAAAGCTGGTAAATAACTCCAGTTTCCAGATAAGTCATTCAGCATACAGCAAGTAAAGATAAGCAGACACCAACAGAAATGAAGACTATTTCAGCCATGATGGAGATCAGAAAAGATTGCCACACCAAAACCATACTTAAAGGCTAGGATTGGTAAGGTAAGGATGAAAAAATAGGGCTCATAGGGAAAATTTATTTTTTTTTTAAATGTGAGGTTTGAAAAACTCACTATGAGGGCTGGAAGAATAGCTTAGCAGTTAAAATGCCTGCCTATCAAGATTAAGACCTGGGTTCGATTCCCCAGCACCACATAAACCGAGCATGGTGGTGTACACCTATAATTCCAGCACTCTGGAGGCTGAGGCAGGAGGATTGCCACTAGTTCAAAATCACCCTGGGTTCCATAGAGATTTCAGGAGGACCCTGTCTCAAAGAAATAAATAAATTGATAGATGATGCACAGATACAGATAAAAATAAGTGAAATGGGAAAAATCCTAAATAGAAGGTAAAGAATACCTATTAGATGAAAGGAGTTTCTATAACTCAGCATACACAAAGGCATTACAGACTGGCAAAGTCTTCTGAGAAGGCAATTTATCATCTACCAAAACTTAAGATGCACAGCGCCAGTGGCAAGGCTCAGCAGTGAAAGCATCCGCCTTCCAAGTGCAAGACCCTCGGCTCTGAGGCCCCAGAACTAATAAACTGGGCGTGGTGGCGCACGTCTGTAATCCCAGCACTCAGAAGGCTGAGGCAAAAGGACTGCTACAAGTTCTAGACCAGCCTGGACTCCATAATGAGTCCAGGACCAGCCTGGACTGCAGAGCAAAAAATAAATAAATAAAAACCTAAAGTGACTTTTATGCTTCTTACCAGTTTTCACTACTACCCATATTTCCATAAGAAATATGCATACTTTTGGGCTGAAAATGCTTGTATACATGAGGTCCTGAACTCACTCCCTGCAAAAAAAGACAAGCTAACCAAAACAAGGCATAATTTTAAAATCTGAGATACTAGTATTTTTTTAAAAGCCTGCACATTATTTTGACAGCAAAAAAGAAATTTTTTTTGTCTTTTATTCATTTGAAAAGTAACTTTTAGGGGCTGGAGAAATGGCACAGCAGTTAAGGAGCTTGTCTTGCAAGCTCAAGGCCCTCAGTTTGATTCCCCAGCACCACATAAAGCCAAGCATGGTGGCACATGCCTGTAATCCCAGCACTTGAGAAGCTGAGACAGGAGGACTGCTCTGAATCCAAAGCCATCCTGGGCTCCATAGTGAGTTCAGGACCAGCCAGGATTAACAGAGTAAGACCCTGTCTCAAAAAAAAAGAAAGAAAAAAGAAAAAAGAAAAAAGAAAGAAAAGTAGCTTCTAGTTTTATTTTAGTTACAGCCTCAGAAAACAATTTTAAATCTAAATTAGGAGTATAATATCTGTGGCAGAACAGCACATATTATGTCATTTAAGATCAGACTGCTGGGTAGTTTATTAAGGATGTAGGCACTGCCCTCATTAAACACTTCATCTGCACTACCTCCCTTGATCTAATAGTCCCATGAAATCTGTATTGCATAGTTACAATCATCCCCATCTTACAGATGAGAATATATATCTTGTCAAGGTCAATTAGAAGAGCCAGGATTCAAACTCAGGTCCTAAGCAAGGAACTCACGGGATAAGAGGTTATATACCACAGATAGGAGGCTACACCTCCGAAACCCTAAATCCAAGTCCAGGCTGGTCATTCCTAACCAGAGATTCACGAAACGCGTCAATAAAACCAAGTTCTGGTCACAGAAAGAAAAGTCATTCTTTGGGGAGGGAAAAAGGAATACACAAAGAACTGGAGGCTCAACCACCCCCTGCAGATTTGACCTGAAATTAGCTAACCAGCCAACTGGAAGGTTTCTCAGAACAAACTGACCGAAACTCTGAAGACTTAACAAGATGGTGGCCCAGTTTTCATCAAAAGTAGAAAATTCAGAAATCCCAAAGAAAAGTATAATGACCATCATTTCTGTAACAATATTGGTGGATTAAAAATGGAAAAGATTAAACAGTACCTACTTATTTTATCCTTGGCTACTTAGACAAGTTTTCTAGTTTTAAAAATATTTAATTGATGGGGCTGGAGGAATGACTCAGTGGTTAAAGGACTTGCCTAGCAAGCACTTAGGCAAGCGCTAAATGCCAGAGTTCGTTTCCCCAGCACCACATAAACTGGGTGTGGTGGCACATGCCTGTAAGCCCAGCACTCCGGAGGCTGAGGCAGGAGGACTGCGCTTAGTCCGAGGCCATCCTAGGCTCCACAGTGAGTTCAGGACCAGCCTGGGCTACACAGCGAGACCCTGTCTCAAAAATAAAAAATAAAAATATGTCACTGAAAGTTTATCCTTAGCTACAGGAGTAAGTTCTAAGTTCCCTCCTTTGAAACATGTAATTGAAAAAAAAAATAAGAACCACTGTTAACCATGTCTACTTGGAAAACAGCCTGTCATAAAGATTAGAGCCACAAGTACCTCTATGCATTTGTTTACTGGATAAACATCCACTGTGGTCTCATTTTATAAAGCTGAGTTGGCAGTATTAGCACCAAGCATCCCCAAGTCCGGATCGCCACCGCTTGCTGGCTAGCCTGCACTCTCTCCTCCCCTCACTTCCCCTCCCAACTTCCCCACTCCAGACACACCTGGAAGCAAAGCCCTCAGAGAAGCCAAATACTCAAGAACCGAAATAACAACTATCTGCTTGCCATGATTGGTTGCAGAGGCCTGTAGTCCCAGCACATCGGAGGCTGACACAGGAGGATGACTTGAGAGAGCCCAGGAGAGTTTGAGGGCCCAGCTCAAATAATAAATAAATAAACAAACGTGCTTATAGAAAGAAGAGGCAGAGATGCTGACACCAAAATACCAAGTTTCATCCTCCAACATTTCCACACCCTAATTTCTCAGGTCCGCAAGACATCCCAGGAAGGACACTTAGTCATACCAATGACGACGGTAGGAAAGCTAAGTACTACTATATGCATGACTTTTTCCCCCCAAAACCTGCATTATCTCCCTTTCCCTAATGGGAAAGGCAACAAGCAACCGTTTACTAAAAAGACAAAATAACTCTGAATTTAGGTCTGCCTCTTTCTCCAAGCTCTGAACGCTTCCAACCTACATGTATTACAGGTCAGCAACAGGAGCATCGGTTTCCACAACGTAAACCTAAGCCAGCGTTCTCGCCTAAAGTAACAGGCAGCTAGAAAGACGTAAAAGCCGAGATTAAGAAAGTTACCTTAAATCGACATCCCTGAGCAGAACGCCCAAAAGGCTTTCCCTACATCTTCAAAACACAGAGAGACAAACAGAAACACACAAGTGTAACAGAGCATGAACGTTTTTCACAGATGCCGCAGAGTTTCTGGCCAAGTTGACAAGTTTTAACCTGCTGTAAAAATTACTTTTCACTGTCTCCATCCTCAACTAACTTCACTTCATGATTATTCCTTGGGACAACCCGACGTGAGCAAAAATCCCCCGGAGCAAATTCTTGTAGATTTCAATATCCTGCCTACTTACGAGAGCGGAAGAGTCGAACGCAGCGGGGGAAAAAACGTGACGTGCACCACCTTGATCCGAACGACAGTTCGTCTCGCTCTAATTTGAGGCCTAAGCATTTTGACTGGCTTCCCATCATGGTTAAAAAGAAAGCGAAAAAACTACGGATCCCTTGTAAAGAAGAACCGACATACCAAAGGGAGTTGGAGATTTATTTATCAAAAAGGAAACAATCACGCTCGCCAGCCCGGCCAGCATTCCCGTTAAAAGCGCAGACAGAAGGGAAGGAGGCCACACTCGCAGCCACGGACAACGGCAGTCGGCGGACACCCTTCGGCTCTGGGATGACTTTATCTTTAAAGAATTAGCCAAAGGTTGAGTCCCCGGAGGGATCCGTGGCGAGGTTTCTGTGCGCGCGCGCGCGCGCGTGCGTCTCAAAGAAAGCCAAACATGGTGAAAAAAGCCAATCCCTCGACTTAGCACCTAGGTTACCTCAAAAAGCAAAAATTCCCCTCCGGCCGCGGATCCAAGCGGTGGGAGAAGATCCGAAAGCTCCGCTCGCCGCGGGGCGCCCGCACCGTCCGCCGGGCGGAATCTGGGGAGAGCTTCCAGACGGGAGCGGAGAAAAGTTCGGGGACGCGAGGCACCGGCTGCGGCGAGCAGCGCGGGCGAGGCAGGGGCTGGGTGCCGAGCAGGAGGGCGCCCGGAGCAGCCCCAGGGCGCCGGCCCAGCGGGCAGGCGGGGACGGGGCGGAGCGCGGCGCGGCGCGGCAGGCCGGTGCAGGAAGAGCGGCCCGCGGCGGCCCGGCCGGCTTCCCACTCGGGCGCCCCGGCGAGCGCGCAGCCCGCGGCGCAGACAATGAGCCTCCGCCCGAGCCGCGGCCTCCGCTCGCAGGTGGAGGCGCCGGGCCGGCGCGGGGCACAGCCACCCCGGGCGAGCAGGCCGCGTCCCCGTGGGCACTTACCCCGGGCACAGCAAGGCGCGGTCCCGCCCCAGAGGCGCCGAGGTCCGAGCTGGCAGCGGGCCGTCCCGAGCGAGCAGGGCGGCGGCGCGGCGCGGACGGGAGCGCGCGGGGGGCGCAGCCGGGGCTACCGCTAGGCCGGGCGGCGGCCGAGCCCCGCAGCGGCGGCGAGGGGAGGGCGGGAGCCTTCGGCAATGGCGACGGCCGGGGCCGGAGGGGAAGCGGAACAACCGCCGCCACCGCGCGTGGCCACAACCCAGGAGGAGGCCACGGCGAGGAGGGGCGGGGAGGGGCGGGGGGCGGGGCCAGAGCGCCCTCGGGACTCCCCGGGCGGGGCGGGCACCTCCCCTACGGGCGGTCTCGCGCGTGCTGCTGGGATTTGTAGTTTAAGAATGGCAGGTCTTGGTGCGTGGGAGGGGAGGGTCTTTGTATTGACAAGGACAGCTAGTCTCTTTTCATTGTTGCTCATCGTCGTTCATTGTCCCCAGCTGGTCGCGCCTACCGAGGTTGCTGACAGAGGATATATGGATCCGCTCTAGGTCTTTTGTTTCGGGGAATTCATCTATCCTCCATTTTTTTTTTAATCCCGTAAATTCTTACTGTGTTTTGCTGCTAAATTGAACCGCACCTCTACAAACTCAAGCCTCTGTATTTTATCAGCAGAGGCGCTCACAATGTATTCACTTGTTCCACAACTCTCTGCCTGTCTGGAATCCTGTAACCCGACACTGTACGGGCCAGAAATACAAGGGCAGTCAGGATTCCCCTGGCCTGTGTGGAGCTTATGAATATGAAAACAGTGATTAAAGTACAGAAATCTATACAAGGAAAACCTGAGGGAGATCACTTCGAATCAAGAGAAGTTTTTTTTCCCCCTTGAGACGGGTCTCGCCTTAGAACTCATGGCAGGCAATCTTCCTGCCTCAGCCTCCTGAATACTAGGAATTACAGGCGTTTGCCACCACGACGTCTGTGGTTCGTGTGGTGCTAGGGAATCAAACACAGCACTGTAACCGCTGTGTTAGTCATCCTGCCCCTAGGGCAAGCTACTTTTTTTTTGGGGGGGGGGTGTAGGGGGGAACAGGGTTTCACTCTGCAGTCCTGGCTAGTCCTAGAAATACGTAGTCCAGGTTAGCCTCCAGCTCATGGCAGTCCTCCTGCCTCCACCTTCCAAGTGTGAGATTAACAGGCGTGTGCCACCATGCCCGATTTATGTGGTACTGGAGAATTGAACCCAGGGCTTTGAGCTTGCTAGGCAAGCATTTAACCACTGAGCTATTCCTCCAGTCCCTAGAGTAAGCTGCTTTAAAAAGAACATAGCACAGTGGAGGACTAGCACAATGGTTACAGCACTTGCCCGGCAAGCACAAGGCCCTGGGTTCGAGTCCGCATCTGTTGAGTAGGAGGAGATGCACTATAATCCTCAGGAACATTGAGGAGGGTAAGGTAAGATTGCCATGAGTCCAAGGCCAGCCTGGGCTACGTAGTGAATTCCGACCCAGTCTGGACTATAGTGTGGGACCTTGTTTCAAAAAAAGAGAGCAAGAAAGAAAAAAAAAAAGGAGATGGTGTGTAAATTGAAAACAAAGAGAAAGACATAAAGCATTTAGGGAGAGCTTTAGTGGCAGGAGAAGAGGAAAGAAGGTTTATCAGCGAAGAAGGTGTCTTAGACACTTTTTCATTGCTAGGACACAATACCCGAGCTCCCACAAATTAGAAGAAGAAAAGTTTATTTTAGCTCACAGTTTCATTAAGTCTCAGTTCATTCATGGCTGGCTGGCAGTGGTGGAAGCACACGGTGGAAGACCAGCCGGAGAAAAGCTGTTTGTGGCATGGCAAACAGGAAGCCAAGTGAGGGAGGAAGAGCCGAACTGGCATATACCCTTCCAAGTTGCACCCCAGTGATCTGCCCCTTTGGGATCAAACCCAAAGTCCCAGCCCCTTCCAGAGAAGCACACAGATATTTCACAGCATCCAAATACATGCGTCTTTTGGGGACATTCCAGATCTAAACCATATGAAGAGGCTTGTGTTGAGCCAGGAATGGTGGTGCATGCCTGTAACCCAAGCACTCCGGAGGCTGAGGCAGGAAGACTGCCATGAGTTCAAGGCTATCCTAAGCTACATGGTGAGCTCAGAATTAGCCAGGACTACAGAGCAAGACTCTGTCTCAAAAAAAAAATTAAAAAATAAAAATAAAAAGGCTTGTGTAGCTAGAGCTTAGTGCAAGAGGGGTATAATAAAATACTGGTCTACATACAATTCAGATCATGCATGCCATGGTAAGAAGTCTACACTTTACTCCAAAAAGCCATGGAAATGTTTAAACAGAAAGGTGATGCTATTTAGTTCGCACCTGAAGACCACTAGCCGTGGGTTGGAGGAATAGCACAGCAGTTAGAGCACTTGCCAAGGAAGCACAAGGCCCTGGGTTTGATTCCCCAGGACCACATAAGCTGGGCATGGTGGCACATGCCTGTAATCCCAGCATTTGGGAGGCTGAGGCAGGAGGATTGCCATATGTTTGAGGCCAGCCTGGGCTACCCAGGACCAGCCTGGACTACAGAGCGAGACCCTATCTAAAATAATAATAATAATAATAATAAATTGTTCCACTGCTAAGTGGGAAACGGGAACAAACAAGGGGCGGCCATCCTGTTGCAGCTCTCAGCAGTGGCGGCGGGCTGGCGAAGGCCGAGGAGACAGGATTGGATTGGTAGAGAGAGCAGGAGAGAAAGGGGCCAGGGAGCAGCCAGGCACACGCAGACGATCTGAAACACGAGTGGGGATGCGGGCCTGCGCAGGGCTGAGGACTCAAAGAGCTCCAGCTTCCCCGAACACGTGAGACTTGAAAGCCAGGCTTGGCATAGGAGGAAAAAAGAAACCGTTCTTCGCAATTCATAAAGTTTCAACTTGTAACACCTGCACGACCCATGAAGACTCAAAGTCGGGAGCACCCCGGAGCTGTGAAGACCCAGAGGCAGCAGAGTCCCTCCGAGCACAGGGCGCCTGACAGCAGGTCTCACGGGGCCCCGGAGAGGACTACCGAAGACAGACACAGCACCGCAGCATGCTTGTAACAACCCTCCGCCACAGGGGAGGACGAACGATAAGGGGCAGATGCCCAGCAATCAGGAGGCTAAGGCAGAAGGATTGTGAATTTGAGGCCAATATGGCCTACCTAGCAAGTCAAACCTGGTCAGGACAACACAGTGAGCCTGTCACAAAAACAAAATGGGGTGCTAGGGGGTAACAGAGTGGCTTGAATGCTAGGGCCCTGGGTCTGATTCCCCAGCATCATGTATGCCCTATACCATGTATCAGGTGGGGCAGTGCGCACCTGTGGTCCCAGCACTTGGGAGGCTGAGGCAGGATGACCGCCATGGGTCCCAGGCCAGCCTTGGCTTCGTAGTGAGATCAGGACCTGGCTGGGTGACAGAGACCCTCTACCAAAACCAAACAGGAAACCCCGAAGACTTACAAGACCAATTTTGACCTAAAGTAGTAAATGTCAGAAGACAATACTATAAGAGGTCAAAAACAGAAATGTTTTTGGCCTTTTTGTTATAATGAATGTCACCTTCTCAGGCAAGAGGAGACACATCAGCTTTCTTCGTTCACGATTTGTTGCACTTCTGAACACGTGTGTAGAGGAGTGTCCCAGCCACATTCCAAGCCACCATCTTACACAGTAACATGACAACGCACTGAAATAACGACAAAACTTGGTTCCGATGGGTGACATCAAACATGTGACATCCATGCACACACCCACACACTTTTTGCTTTCCTGGTGGCTGGGATGAAACCCAGAGGGTGAGCTACCACCCCCATCTCTTATAAATTTTTCATTTGGGAGAGTCTTGCTGAGTTGCCCAGGGGACTCAAATTCATGATCCTCCCGCCTCAGGCTCTGTCGGTGGCCGGATTACAGGCAGTGCAATTGCGCCTACACATTTTTGTTTTGGTTTTTAAAAATTTACAACTCACATCCTTTTCCCCTTCCCTCCCCTCAGCACCCCACACACACCTCCTCTTTCTCTCTCCACAAAGTCTATCTTCTTACGTTCTTACATCTGTTTTTTCTCATAAAGACATACAATATTTAACCTTCTGTGTCTGACCCATTTTGCTAAGCATAATGGTCTCAAGGTGCATTCATTTTCCTACAAATGCCTCAAGTTTATCTTCATGGCAGAGTAGTACTCCACTGTGTATATACACCACATCTTCACTCATCTGTTGTCGAACACATTGGCTTCATCCAAGATTTGGCTACTATAAACTGTGCTGCTATAAACATAGGTGTGAATGGTTCACTCTTGCACGATGACTTTAACTCTTTTAGGAAGATGCCCTGAAAAGGTGTAGCTGGGTCAAAGGGGTGTCTACCGTCTGCATTTTCATCAATGTCCATACTGCTTCCCACAGTGGTTGTACCAGTTTACAGTCCCACCAATATTGTAGGAGGGTTCCTGTTTCTCTACAACCTTCTGAACATTTGTTGTTTTTGAGTTCTTAAAACCAGCAATTTTTACTGGAGTTAGATAAAACCTCAGTGTTGTTCTACTTTTATTTTTATTTATCTTTTGAGACAGGGTCTCGCTCTGTAGCCCAGGCTGGTCCTGAACTATGAAGCCCATGCTGGCCTCAAACTCATGACAATTCTCCTGTTTCAGCCTCCTGAGTGTTGGGATTACAAGCATGTGCCACCACACCCAGCTTATGTGATGCTGGGGAATCGTGCACCTGGTAGGCCAGTGCTGAGAGCTGTGCTCTTCCTCCAGCTCCTTCAATGTCGGTCTGATCTGCATTTCTCTAATGGCTAAAGATACTAAACATTTTCTCATGTACTTATTGGCCTTTCAGACTTCTGCTTACTCATTTCAGTTGCCCATTGTTTGACTGGGTGTTTTATTTTGGAGGGTTTAATGTTTTTTCAGCTTTTTTTTTTTCTTTGAGACTATAGTCTGCTGGTCCTGATCTCAACATGTAGCCCAATCTTGCTTCAAACTTGCAGCAATCCTCCTGCCTCAGCTTCTGGAGTGCTGGGATTAGAGGCATATTCCACGACACCCAGTCTATGTGGTGCTGGGGAATAGAACTCAGGGTCTTGTGCTTGCTAGGCAAGTACTCTAACTGCTATACTAATCCTCCAGCTCTACTGTTTCCATCTTAACATCTACTCTTTTGATCCATTTTTGGTTTTGGTACATGGTCAAAGGCATGGGTCTAGTTCAATTCTTCTGCATGTGGCTAGCCAGCTGTCCCAGCAGCATTTATTAAAGAGGCTATCTTTTTTCCAAGGTTGTCTTTGGCCCCTTTGTCAAAAATCAGATGGCTGAGAATACGTATGGGTATCTCTGCATCCCCGATTCTATCCCATTGATCCATCTGTGTGATTCTGTGAGAAAATACGTGGTTTATCACTGTTGCTTTGTAGTAACTTGATATCTGATGTTGTGATGTCTCTTCCTTTAATTTTGTTGCTTAGGATTATTTTGGCTATTCTGAGTCTCTTCTAGTTCACATAACTTTTCAGGTCTTCTAGTCCTGTGAAAAGTGCTGTTGGTATCTTGACTGGGATTGCATTGAATCTGTCTATCAGTTATGGGAGTATGGCCATTTTGACAATCTTGGTCCTGCCTATCCAAAAACAGGGGATGTCTTTTCATTTTTAAACACTCTCTTTAATTTCTTTTTTGCAGAGTACTCATGTTAGTTACCTTTTCATCACTGTGACTCAATACCTGACATCTACAACTTAGGGAGGAAAAATTCATTGTAGCTTACAGTTTCAGAAGGTCACAGTCCATTCACAGATGGGCAGCTGGAAAACGATGGAAGCACACGTCAGGGCTAGAGTTTGGGGTGAGCGGGGGCAGGGCCAGAGCCAGAGCTCCAGTGGCAGAGATCCTCAGAACATGGTGGTAAAGAGAGATTAGAAGGAGGGGTGGAACCAGCACACAGCCTTTCAGGTCAAATCCTAAGTACCTGCCCCTTCCAGCCAAACTCCACCTCCCAACCCTACACAATATCCACAGGAACATGAGCCTTTTGGGGGACACTCCAGATCCAAACCACCACAGTACTATAGTTTTCAGTGCAGAGGTTCTTCACTTGCTTAGTTAGATTATTTCCTAGGTATTTTTCTGAGGCAACTGAATGGGACTGTTTTTCTCATCTTTCTCTGTTTTCATTCTTGCTGTAGAGGAATGCTATTGATTTTTATGTCATGATTTTATATCCTGCAACTTGGCAGCATTTGTTTATTAGGTCTAAGTGTCTTCTGGGGGAATTTTTGGGGTCCCCTATGTAGAAGATCAGATCATCTACAAATAAGGGTAGTTTGACTTCTTCCTTTCCTAGACATATTCCCTTTATCCCATTCGCTTGTCTGGCTGCTCTGGCTAAGATTCTGAGCACTGTGTTGAATAGAAATGGTGAGAGGGCTGGAGGAATGGCTCAGCAGTTAAAGCGCTTGAGCAAGCGCTAAGCCAAGTGCTGAGTACCTAAGTTCGATTCCCCAGCACCACAAAAGCTGGGCATGGTGGCGCACGCCTGTAATCCCAGCACTCGGGAGGCTGAGACAGGAGGATTGCCTTGAGTCCAAGGCCACCCTGGGCTCTGAAGTGAATTCAGGACCAGCCTGGACCACAGAGTGAGACCCTGTCTAAAAAAAAAAAAAATGGTGAGAGTGGACACCCTTGTCTTTTTCCTGATTTGAGGGAAACACTTTCAGTTTTTCCCACTTAGCATCATGTTGGCAGCAGGACTACCATAAACTGCTTTTATAGCTTAAAGATCTTTCAACAGTTATTTTCATCAGAGTTTTTATCAGAAAAGAATGTTATACTTTGTCAAAGACTTTTTCTGCATAGATTGAGATAATCATGTGACTTTTGTCTTTGTTTTTGTTAAAATGCAAAACACACATTTTAAAATGACAATCCAAGCTGGGTGTACTGGTATATGTCTGTAGTCCCAACACTATGAAAGGCTGAGGCAGGAGAATTCCAAGTTTGAGCCCAAACTGAACACTGCAAGACCCTATCTCAAAACAAAAAAGTGAGGCGGGGTGGGCATGGTGGCACCCATCTGTAATCCCAGCACTCAGGAGGCTGAGGCAGAGGGACTGCTGTGAGTTTGAGGCCAGCCAGGGCTACATTTTGAGTTCAGGTCCAGTCTGGACTACAGTACCAAACATAAATAAATAAATGATACTCTTGAGTTTCCTCCTAACATATTCAGTACTAAAACAGTACTAAATCTTAGTACTTAGTTTTGTCAAGCCCTTTACCAATTCATGCATTCAAGAGACATATTCTAAAAAATAAAAGGAGATGAGAATGAGGATGTAGTTTAGCAGTTAAAGCACCTGCCTAGCAAGCACAAGTTCCTGGGTTCCATTCCCAAGCACCACATAAAAATCAGTCAGGTGTGGTGGTAACCTCTGAGGAGGCTGAGGCAGGAGGACTGCCAGGTGTTTGAGGCCAGCCTGGACTACAGAGCAAGAACCTATCTTAAGAAAATAAAAAACAAATTAGGCGTGGTGGCGCACGCCTGTAATCTCAGCACTTGGGAGGCTGAGGCAGGAGGATTGCTGTGAGTTCAAGGCCAGTCTGGGCTCCATAGTGAGCTCAGGACCAGCCTGGACTACACAGCAAGACCTTGTCTTAAAAATAAGTAAATAAATAAATAAATAATAAATAAATAAAAGAATGGAGGTGCTTTAAAAAGAATCCAGCCTGGGGGCAACTGACATTCCCATCCCCTCTGACTACCAGAAGCTTGGCCTTCCGTCTTTCCTTCTCCATGCTTATCCCAATAAAATGTTCTCTTCTCAACCTGCAAAACACCACAGAAACAAAACAAAACAACAACAAACCAAGCCCAGTGTGGGGGCTGCAGGAACAGTGCCATGGTCAGAGACCCTGACTTGGGTTTCCTAGGACCCCATAAGGCAGTATGGTAGCACGTATCTGTAATCCCAGCTTTCAGGAGTGCAAGACAGCCTGGACTGCAGAGCAAGATGTCTCAAAAAAAAAAAAAACAGGAATAAATAAAAAATAAAAATGGGCAGGGGTGTAGGTTGGTGTGGAGGTCCTGCTCTCAATCCCCAGTACCAAAGAAATATTAAAAAATACAAACACTGTTCAGCTGTTAGGTTAAAGAGCTTGCCTAGCAAGCGCTATGCAAACACTAAGTACCTGGGTTCAATTCCCCAGCACCATATAAACTGATGGCGCACGCCTGTAATCCCAGCACTCAGGGAGGCTAAGGCAGGCGGAGGCAGGCGGACTGTCCTAAGTCCAACGCCAGTCTAGACTAAATAATGAGTTCAGAACCAACCTGAACTACAGTGTAAGACCCATAGCCCAAACTGGGCTATGTAGTAATTCAGAACAGTCTAGACTACAGAGTCAGACCCTGTCTCAAAAAAAGAAAAGAAAAATGCAGCTGAAGGAATGGCTTAGCTGTTAAGGCACTTGCCTAGCAAACACTAAGTCAAGTTAAGTACCTGAGTTCAATTCCCCAAACCCACATAAACTGGTGCATACCCGTAATCCCAGCACTGGGAGGCTTGGACAGTAGGTCTGAGGTGAGTCTAAGGCCAGCCTGGGCTCCATAGGGAGTTCAGGACCAACCTGGGCCAAAGAGTGAGACACTGTCTCAAAAAAAAAAGAAAAATTGATTTAAAAAAATAAATAGTCCCCTCTCACAAGACAAATATTAACAGAATTAAGCCTCCTATTGGCATCTGATGATTGAGGATTACAAAAGATTTACACGGCAAATAACATTTTCTAATTATTTTTATTTTTTTGAGACAGGGTCTTGTTCTGTAGGCTTGTCTTAGCACTTGCCAAGCAAGCTCTTTAACCGCTCAGCCATTCCTCCAGCCACATTTTCAAATTAGGTGAGAGTGACTGAAAATTCCCTCTGGTAATAAGTGAAGACAAAAGACCAGCATTAGTTCTGGAAGAGCACCTCTGTTTACAAATGGACAGGTCTTATTTCATTTGATAGTTTTAACTGCATAAAACTCATAGGGAAAAATTCCCGTATCTGAAAACAGTGACGAGGACCAGAGTCGAGCAGAGGAGAGTGACAAGCAGAGTCACAGAGCACACGAGGGCAGTGTGCGCAGCCAGCCCCACGGGGACTCGGAGTGTCAGGTTCTTATGTACCTGAGGGGAGAAAAACAGAAGATCAGAGGTAGCTGACCATGCAGACTAGCCATAGGTTCTTGGGCACAGCCATTGTTCTCTGACCTGTAATTTGATCTCTTTTCTTTTAAATCTTTCAGCCAGTGCTGCACTACATGCAACATCACACTGTTTGAATGACTTCAGACACATTATTTCATTTAATGCGAAGTTCAGACTGAGTTCCCACAATAATTCATACATTCACATTAGTTCTGAGTTTTTCTACTTTTTTACATTTACATAGTTTTTCTAAAAAAGCTATATCCTGAAGTCACCTCCTTAATCCATATGAATATTTACTTCCTCCTACTGTTTCCTGTTAGAACACAGAATTCTAAATTGAGCCTTAGAGGAAAAATATCAAAACACTAAAACTACAGTATTTATCCTGGGGTAAGGGGCACAGCTCAGTGGGTAAAATGCTTACCTAGCCCGCACACGGCCCTGAGTGTGGTGGTGCATGCCAGCAACCCCAGCATATGGAAGGAGAGGCAGGACTGCCTGAGTTCGATGGCCATTAGCCTAGGCTCCATAGTGAGTTCAGGACCAGGGCTGGAGGAATAGCAGTGGTGAGAGCGCCTGCCTGGAAGGCCCCAACAGAAGGCCCTGAGTTCAATTTCCCAGCACCACATGAGCTGGGTATGATGTTCATAACCCCAGCACTCAGGAGGCTGAGGCAGGAGGATTACTGTGAGTCTGAGGCCAGTCTAGGCTACATAAAATTCAGGAGCAGCTTGGACTACCCTGTCTCAAAATTTAAAAAAAGGGGGGGGGGGGGCGGTGCTGGAGGAATGGCATAGTGATTAAAGTGTTTGCCTTGCAAGCGCAAGGCCCTGGGTCCAATTTCCCAGCACCATATAAAGCCCAGCGTGGCGGCGCCTGCCTGTAATCGCAGCACTCAGGAGGCTGAGGCAGGAGGACTGCCAAATCCAAAGCCAGCCTGGGCTCCATAGTGAGTTTAGGACCAGCCTGGGCTACAGAGCAAGACCATGTCTCAAAAAAGATAAAACAAAATAAACAAAAAAATCAGAAGCTGGAGGAATGGCTCAGAGGTTAAAGCACTTGCCTAGCAAGCACTAAGTACCTGAGTTCGATTCCCCAGCACCACATAAACCAAGCGTGGCAGTGCACCCCTGTAATCCTAGCACTTAGGAGGTTGAGACAGAAGGATTGTTATGAGTTCAAGGACAGCCTGGGCTCCATAGTGAGTTCAGGACCAGCCTGGGATGCACAGCGAGATGCTGTCTCAAAAAATAAATAAATAAATAAAAGAATTTATCTTGTTTTATAGCTTCCCTGCACAAATAGCTTTGTTTCAATGTTTTCCTGTTCTGGCAGTACTGGGAATTGAACTCAGGCCTTTGCACTAAGCTATTAATACATCTTCAGCTCTTTTTTTGGTGGGGGGGGGGGCATGGTCTTGAGAACTTGCTAAACTGCACAACCTGGAAATTCACAATCCTCCTGTATCAACCATCAACCTCCCAGAGTGCTGGGATTACAGGTCTATAGCACCAGGTTGGGCTCTTAGTCCTTTTTGTTCTATTTTGAGACAAGGTCTCCCTAAATTGCTCATGCTGGGCTCAAACCTGTAGTTCTCTAGCCTCTCCTACCAGAACCCTGGGATTACAGACATGTACTGCCAAACCCAGCTTGTGTGGTGTTGGGAGTCAAACTCAGGGCCTTGTTGGTTATAGGCTAGGGCTCTAATAGCTGTGTTATTCCTCCAGCCCTAACAAAAGCTTTTAAGAATATTAAATCTATATAACGAAGGAATATTTTCATTTTTGTTTGGTATTTATAACTGAGTTAATTCCACACTCCAAAAAAATGTTAACAATTTAACCCATCAAAACCAGTATCCAGGGGGTTTGGGCTACAGCTCAGCAGTTAGGAGTGCTTGCTTAGCAAATGCAAGGTCCTGAGTTCAATTCCCCAGCACCATATAAGCTGTATGTGATGGTGCACATCTGTAATCCCAGCACTCAGACAGAAGGATTGACCTGTGTTCAAGGCCAAACTGGGCTATGTAGTAATTCAGAACAGTCTAGACTACAGAGTCAGACCCTATCTCAAAAAAAAAAGTATCCAAAAACCATCTTTCAAAAATGGCACCTTAAACAAATCTTAGTATAGAGCACTGCCTAGGGCTGGAGAAAGCCTTGCAAGTGCAAAGTCCTGAGTTCAATTCCCTAGCAACACATAAGCCAGGCATGGTGGTGAACACTTGTAATCCTACCTAGCACTTGGGAGGCTGAGACAGGAGGATTGCCAGGAGTCCAAAGCTAGCCTGGCTACATAGTGAGTTCAGGAGCATCCTAGGCTACAGAGTGAGACCCTGTCTCAAAAGAGAAAAAGAAAAAAGAAATAGAACATTACTTAACAAATGGCCTGATACCTATTTTACTGGTAATTATAAAGAAGAGATATAACACAAGAAAAAGACTACGCAAAATACTCAAGTTCAATGTAAACATTATATATCACATATATACGTATCAATAAAATAGGGACAAAACCACAAAAATCTAAAGTACTTAACTGTGACAACCCATTTCAAGTATAGTCCTAAAGAGAACTGAATTCAGAACATTTGAATAGGGGAATTATTTTGCAACAATGTGAACTTCTAATTTTTTAATCAATAAATAATGAATAAACACTAAGCATATGCCTCACTTATATAAAAAAAATCAAATATAATTATCCAGATGTAAATCAGAGGGTTTTTTTTTTGAGATAGGGTCTCGCTCTGTACCCCAGGCTGTGCTGGAACTCACTGTATAGCCCAGGCAGGCCTTGGACTCATGGCAATCCTCCTGCCTCAGCTTCTCGAGTGCTGGCATTACATACGTGGGCCACTATGCCCAGATTATGTTATACTGGAGTACTGAACTCGGGGCCTTGTGCTTGTTACACAACTGCTTTAATTAGTGTGCCATTCCTCCAGCCCCTAAATTAGAGTTTGAAATTAAGGGTTAAGTACATATGGAAATGATGGTCTACTAAATTGCAGTTCCACGCTGAGTAAGGTAGCACAGTCTAGGGACCTCCTGCCTCAGCCTCCCAAGTACTGGGATTACAGATGTATGTGCTTGGATACCCAATGTATATGGTGCTGGGAAGTCAAACTCAGGGCCTTGTGCATGCTAGGCACACATTTTTTTTTTTTTTGACATCTTGTAAAAGTAAACTTATAAAAAGGATGACAGATTGTGCTGTGGAACCAAACACAGAAGGCCTTAAAGCAAAATAAGAACAAAGAAACAGGGCTAGGGTCATAGCTCAGTGGCTAAGGCACTACCTTCTTAAGTTTGAGGTCAGTGTGGGTTATATAGTGAGTTCAGTACCAGCCTGGACTGCAGAGCACGACCCTTCCTCAAGAAAATAAAAAAACTTATTTAAATAAAAATGTAGTAATACAAGAACCAGTAACAAGTAGCTCATAAAGGTGAAACAAAAGGATACAAAGAGAAAAAAAAAGAGATACATTACACAAAGACTTAGTACTTGAAGAGGGAAACAAACAGACTATTAGAGAGAGGAGGAAACTGCAGACAACTGAAACAAACAAAAAGCCAGTGGAAATGAAGTGTCAATGCCCGACTTCATGGGTCAAGATTAGAGTGTGTGGGTAGGAAGTGTGGGGCTCCAGTTTAATCCTCCAGCACCACAAACTAGCTGGATGTGGTCATGCATGCCTGTAACCCCCAGCACCTGGGAGGACTGCCATGATTTCTAGACCAGCTTAGGCTATAGAGGGGAGGGAAGAGGAGGGGAGGGGAGGGGAAGGGAGGGGAAGGGAGGGGAGGGGAGGAGCAAAAACAGGGGCTGGAGGAATGGCACAGCAGTTAAAGTACTTGCCTTGCAAGTGTAAGACCCTGAGTTCGATTCCCCAGCACCACATAAAGCCAGGCATGGTAGCACACACCTGTAATCTCAGCACTCGAGAGACTGACGCAAGAGGATTGCCATGGTCCAAGGCCAGCCTGGTCTACATATGAGTTCAGTTCCAACCTGGGCTGCAGAGCGAGACCCTGTCCCCCCCCCCCCCCGCCCCACCCCCCACAAAAAGCGAATTCCTTAAATGCAGAAGCAGCACAAACTTTTCAAAATGAGGGAGCACTATCTGCACACGGCGCCAACTGCTGGCTTACCACTTGATACTGCATGCTGCTCCACACGCAGGTGTCCTTACTGCCGGAAGTGCATGGAGCTGCCACTGCTGACTGTGCCCAGCACTTCAAGATGGGGAGCTCTGAGAACGGTAGGAGACCATGGTATCAGAACCCTAGGCTTGGACCTGTCGGGTTGGGATCTAAGCATTCAAACGTTTTAACACACACACACACACAAAAAAAAAATTTTAGCACGCATGTTTGTGATTTGCACCCATCTTTCACATGCTGTTACTTTGGCATTGTTTTTTATGTGAATGTCTACGGAATTATTAATCTACAATAGTATCACAGAAGTTGAACATGACTTCTTCACAAATATTATAAAAAATGTAAAGCTTTTTGTTTTTTGTTTTCCCAGTGCTGGGATTGTATCTAGGGCTTCATGTGTGTTAGGCATGCATTCTACCACTGAGTTACAACCCTCTAACTCCTTAGTATGTTTTTTTTGAGACAGGGTCTCCAATAAGTCATTAAGTTGCCCAGCTTCAGTTCAGACTGTGATCCTCCTGCCTCAGCCTTACAGGGCCTGGTTGAACCTTTTTAACTTACCCAAATCTCCCCCAAAAAAGAGGGGGCTGGAGGACAGTACAGTGGTTAAAGCTCTTGCCTAGCAAGTGAAAGGCCCACAGTTCAACTCCCCAGCACCATATAAATCAGGAGTCGGGTTCACACCTGTAATTCCAGAAATCAGGAGGCTGAAGCAGGAGGACTCCTTCGAGTTCAAAGCCAGGCTGGAATACACAGTGAGTTCAGGACCAGTCCTGACTGCAGAGTGAGACCTTGTCCCCCATGCCCCAACCCCCAAAAAAGTAGATGATAAAAATGTCCCCGCCAACACCACAAGACTTGCAAACAGAGACAAAAAGCCAAAGCCACCAAGTCCTGTGACGCCAGTACAAAGCCACAGGAGAGTAGCAGAGGAGTGGTGTGGACCAACGGCCGCATTCCACCTGGTCTCCTCACGGGAATCGGGTCTGGATCTGGTCACACTTCTAGAGCCACTGTCCAGCTTCTAGGTACTAATGGGGTCACAGGAAGATGACAAAGTGCACCCAAGCACAACGAGGAGGGCACAGCCAGCCGGAGCGGGACCTGCACATCGGGAGAGCAGCCCTGCAGGCCGATGGCCTGGCCTCTTTTGACACATTAGTTCTGAAGAAAGAACAGGACAGAGGAAACACTGTTGACTAAGAGAACTCATGAAATAAGATTTTCTTAACTGGACCAGACTAATAAATGTCAGTGTCTAACATTGCTTCCTATCAGGGGCAACACAAGGACGTGCTTAAAAGTCAGTACGTGAGTCTCAGAAGGAAAAGGCCATGCTGGGGCACGACACGCTGCTCCAAGGGTGGTTGGCTAAGTTCTATTTCTTCACCCAGGGGGGATTTAAAAGGCATTCACCTTATACCAATTCACTAAACTCTGTACTTGTGTGGTTCCCCATATATGCACTTCATTTTACTTTTTCTTTTTTGGAGACAGGGTCTCGCTCTGTAGTACAGGCTGGTCCTGAACTCACTATGTAGCTTACACTGGCTCTGAACACATGGTAATCCTTCTGCCTCAGCCTCCCCAGCGCTGGGATTACACCACCATCTAGCTCATTTTTTTGTGGTACTGAGGAACTGGACCCAGAGGCTTGCACGTTAGGAAAGTGCTCCAATTGCTCTTCATTTTATAATAGGAAAGTTAAAAAACAAAAAGAAACATGTTTCGCTCTTCCTGTCCTTGACTGAGACTTGCTGAACCATGTCTGTCATTTTCAACCATCTCAAAAGGCAGGAGGCCTCACCTCGGCCACAATACATCAGTAAACCTGGGTTACTGAGCACAACAGGGGCCTCCCCGTCTCCCGTCTGTGGCCGGTGGTAGCGATAGTGCACAGGCAGGAAGGCCTGGAAACAACCGATGCGCTGAGGGTCTTGTCTGACGTAGAGGAGAACATCAGACTCCTTGGCCAAATAGTTGGGGGCTTCTATATCAAAGTGTTCTGAAACCAACACTGCCTGTTGAAGAGAAAACAAATATTAACCAACACGAAATGATTGACAAGTGTCAAATCAGAAGACTGCTGCCTAGACAGGCAGAACTATCCAACTGGCTCCCTCCCCAGATACCTCCCAGCCCCTTCCATCCTCTGTGTTAAATAGGAATTACAGGATGCCATCTGTGCAGAACAAAAGTGAACTGGGAAACTGTACTCTGGGAAGCCAGTTCACCCCTTAATAACTGTTTCCGTAAAGTTTCCTTCTTAACTTGTGTTTAGGTGACAAAATAGGTACCACAAAAAAATAAAGGTCTGTGAATTCACACAGCATTATTATTTTTTTTTTTTGAGACAGGGTCTCACTCTGTAGTCCAGGCTGGCCCTGAACTCACTATGTAGCCCAGGCTGGCCTCAATCTCATAGCAATCCTCCTATGTCAGCCCCCAGAACGTTGGAATTACAGGGATGTGCCACCACACCCAGTTTATGTGGTGCTGGGGAATGGAACCCAGGGCCTTGTGTTTGCTACACAAGCACTGTAACCACTGTGTTATTCATCCAGCCCCTACATTTTTTTGTACAATAAATAGAATGGGTCTCTGGACAGAGGACAGAGGGAGGAAAAACTCCCGCTGGCCAGGATGGGTCCTAAGTGGGCTGCCCAGAACACAGCATCATTAAAGAAGTACAAAAGCCACAATGACAAGCAGGGTTAGCCCTGTGTTAGGCTCCAATAATTAATACCATCCCAGTAATTTCCTGTACTTCAGCGGAGTCACAAAAATGGTGGCAAGACAGCGCTGCCGGCAGAAGGCAAAGGGCGCAGCTCTCTCTGTCCTGTGTCTAAAAGGCTAACAGGAAAACAGCCAAAGAGGTTTTCTTTTTGTGGTGCTAAGGACTGAACCAAGGGCCGCATGCATGCTAGGCAAATGTTTTACCAATGAGCTCACTCCAGGGCCCTGCAAATGAGTTAAAAAATAGTAATATTGCAAAAACTACTTTTAAGTATTCAACATCAAAAGTAAAAATGCAGGCCTAGATTAAAGCGTTTCTCTAGCAAACTTAAGACCTGGGTTTAATTTCCCAGCACAACATGAGCTGGGCATGGTAGCCATATCTTTAATTCCAGCAACTCAGGAGACTGAGGCAGGAGGACTGCAGCAAATTCAAGGTCAGCCTGAGCTACACGGTGAGTTCAGGACTCGCCCGGGCTACACAGCAAGAATCTGCCACAAGAAGTACCTCAGTGGCTAAATAAGGAGTGCCACGCAAGCACAAGGCCCTGGCTTCACTTCCCCGGCACACCATAAGCCAGGCGCGATGGCACATGCCCAGAATCCCAGAGCTTGGGAGGCTGAGTAAGGAGGATTGCTATGTGTTAGAGGCCAGCCTGGGCTACTTGGACCATAGAGTAAGCCTCTATCTCAAAAAATAAAACAAACAAACAAGCAAAAACAATAACAACAACAACAACAACAAAGTAAAAATGTGAGCTGGGGCATGGCTCAGTGGTTAGAACACTTGGCTAGCATATTCAAGGCCCTGGGTTTGATTCTCCAGCAGCACAAAAAAATGGCCAGGTGTGGAAGGGCAAATGCCTGTGATCCCAGGACTCGGAGGCTAAGGCAAGAAGATCACCATGAGTTTGAGACCAGCCTGGGCTACATTGTGATTTTCAGGTCTAGCCTTGAAAAGAGTGAGTGAGACCCTGTATCCATTTTAAAACAAAACAGGTAAGGGGAGGTCCTGGAGGAATAACACAGCAGTTGGAGCATTGGCCTAGACAGAACAAGGCCATGGGTTCAATTCCCCAGCACCACATAAGTCAGGTGTGCTGAAACATGCCTGCTATCCCAGCAATTTGGAGGCTGACCCAAGAGGATTACTTGAGTCCGAGGCCAGCCTGGGCTACATAATAAGTTCAGGACCAGCCTGGACTACAGAATAAGACCCTGTCTCAAAAAAAATCCAAAAATGTATGTGTGGTAGAAATAAGTTCTAAAAAGAAAAGGAATTAGTTCTGAGTATATAATGTGTATTTATTTAGTATACATAGATATCCTTACATACATACTTAGGTATTTACACAAATATTGTATGCTTTGTGTATACATACACATACACATTCCTTCTCTATGGATTCTCCATGCAAAGCCCTGGTGTACCTCAAAGAAACAACTAACATTAACCCTTCTCATCACTGAAAGCACCTTAATTTTCCTATATGATAGTGACTCCAAATCCTGTGATTTCCTTCACATTTCATTTCTCTTAATGACAGAAGTAACACAACTCATTGACAATGTTCAAGGAATGGTTGTCCCTGAGTTTGATCCTCAACACAGAAAAGACAGACAGAGACAGACAGACAGACAGACAGACAGACAGACAGACAGAAAGAAAGAGGGCTGGAACATAACTCAGCAGTTAGAGCACCTGCCTGGCAAGCTCACGACTCTGGGTTTGGGGCTGGAGGAATAGTTCAGCGGTTAAAGCATTTGCCTAGCAAGCACTAAGTCAAGCACTAAGTCAAGCACCCGAGTTCAATTCCCCAGTACCACATAAGCGGTGGGTGGTGGCACACGCCTGTAATCCCAGCACTTGGGAAGCTGAGACAGGAGGATTGCTGTGAGTCCAAGGCCAGTCTGAGCCTCCATAGTGAGTTCAGAACCAGCCTGGGCTATAGAGTGAGACTCTATCACAAGAAAAAAAGACTCCAGGTTTGATTTTCCAGCACCACATAAAGCAGGTGTGGTGGCCTGTGATCCCAACACATGGAAGGTTGAGGCAGGAAGACCACTGTGAGTTCCAGCCAGCCTTGGCTACACAGTGCGTTCATGGCAGGCCTGAACTGTACAGTGACACCCTGCCTGCCTCAAAAAAAAGCCACTTTTTTAAAAAATGAGATTTTTTTTTTTTTTTCTGAGACAGAGTCCTGCTCTGTAGTCTAGGCTGGTCCTGAACTCACTATGGAGCCCAGGCGGGACTCACAGCAATCCTCTGCCTCAGCCTCCCGAGTGCTGGGATTACAGGCATGCAGTATCATGTCCAGCTTTATGTGGTACTGGGGAATTGAACCCTGAACCTTGAGCTTGTCTCTAACTGCTGTGTATTTCCCCCAGCCCCAAGAATCCTTTTTAATATGAATTCAAACTGTGACATATCAAAGCAGACAGAAATGGACTGCGGGGCGGGCGCATAGCTCAGCAATTGGAACACTTGCCTAGGAAGCGCAAGGCCTTGGATTCAATCCCCCAGCACCAAATAAACCACGCAGAGTGGCACACACCTGTAATCTCAGCACTTGGGAAGCTGAGGCAGGAGGACTGCTGTATGTTCTAGACCAGCTTGGGCTACACAGTGATTACTGGATCAGTCTGGACTACAGAATGTGACCCTGCCTCAAATGAATAAATGAATGAATTAATAAATAAATAAAGTTTGGGAAACCCTTAACTAAGGGGTAGAATTCCCGTCGGCTAAGAGCAGGAACTTTTCAGCCCTAGGTTCAGCTCTTGGAGCAACCATTAATCTGTATAATCTTGGATAAGTTAGTGGGCCTCGTTGTGCCAGTTTCTTCATCTGTAAAATGAAGAGAACTGCTTCAGGATTTATGCCAAGTACATGAGGCACAATCCTTAAGATTAATTTTTCCTTATTTCCTTTGGGAAAAAGAACAATGCTGTCTTGCCAGACAGAGACCTAGTAAATCCTGCACCTACATCACCACCTTACATGGGGTACACGTCCTCGTCCTGCTCTGCGAGACTGCAGCTGGCTCAGCTTGGCGTCTGGGTCTTGGGAAGAATCAGTCAGTTGGTGAAGAATCTTCCCATTACCGCTCTAAAATTGTTACCTTAAAAAATTCTACAATCTCACTATTTCGCCTTAATTCCAAACTACAGCACCCCAGATGTATTTCTCTCCGGCCTCTCCGGCCCCTAACAGCTGTACCTCAGTTATCTTCTTCTCTCGTAGCGGCGCCAGCTCGTAGGGATCCACAATAAGTCCCGCGGGGATGGAATGCTTGATCAAGAGGCGGCAGGTCTGTAAGTCCTCCACACTTTCTCCGAATTTCACTCTTATTAAAAGGTCTCTGGAAGACAAGGGCATGTAAAGTGAACCTCCTCGCTTACGTTTTTGTTGTCCTGAGGCACTGTTTTTGTTGTCTTCAAATAGCAGCACGCCCAGCTACTGCGTGGTGCTTCAGGACTGGGGCTCACACTTCTAAGGGCAGTGTTCTAATCACTGAGCTACACCCCAGCCCAAGATAGCACAACAGCTTAACACGCTTAGGCCTTGGGTTTGATTCTCCAGCACCACATTAAAAAGAGAGGACTGGAGGCATAACTGAGCGAAGGCCCTGAGTTCCAGCCCTAACACCACCAAAACCAAACAAATGAAAACATACTATATCCAAAGTATTGGAAACACTGTATTCCAAATTCATTTTCCAAAAGGAGATCATACCATGTCGAAATCACCCAATAGTGCTGGAGGCCAAGCTCAGTGATTAAAGAGCTTGCCTAGCATGCACAAGGCCTGGGTTCAATTCCCCAGCCCATATAAACCGGATATGACGCCACATCTGTAATCTCAGCACTTTGGAGCCTGAGGCAGGATTGCTAGCAGTTTGAGGCCAGCCTGTGCTACACAGTGATTTCAAGGCTAATGGGTAATACAGTGAGATTTTTGTCCCAAAAGAGAGAGAAAGAGAGAGAGAGAGAAAAGAGGATCACCCATTAACTCGTTAGATCTTTCGTAAGATATGTCTTAAGTCCTAACAATAGTCACATATATTTTCAACAGTGGTAGCAATACTATTTGATGAAGTAAAGACAGTATTTTCAACAAATGGTATTGAAACAATGGAAAGCTGTATAGGAATAACAGAGCTGGGATGTAGCCCAATGGCACAGCACCCGCCTAGCAAGCTTGAAACCCTGAGTTCAATTCCAAGTGCCCTCAAAAAGACGAAAGAAGAAAGACAACTACTGACGTCTACCCCACTAACATATACAAAAATTAATTTTAAACAGATAATAAGCCTGAAGATATCATTGTGCCAGCTTTGTGTGGGAGGCAGATCCTGGCCCACAGGGCAGGGAAAGAGAGAAAGTAAGGCATGGCAGTGCTGCTAGAGGAGACGGAAGTCTGCACAAAGTCACAGCACTAAGCTGCAGCAAGGAGCCTACAGAGGAAACAGTGCTGCAGCTCAGTGGCTGCAGTGCTTCCCTAGCAAGCACAAGGCCCTGGGTTCGATTTGCCAGCACTACATAAGCCAGATGTAAAGGCGCACACCTGTGGTCCCAGCATTCAGGAGGTCAGGACCAGCCTGGACTACAGAGTAAGACTTTGTTTCCAAAAAGAAGAAGAAAAAAGGTCCCAGGAATCTAAATAGCACCCGTGAATTCTGCTTCACACAAAGCACGGCATTTAGCAGGGAGCGTCAATCTGGGGTTTGGGGCACACACTTTCGGGCATGTCCACTTGGATCGTAGAGGTATGGGCTGGAGGTCTGGTCTCCTCTTCCCCCTTCATCTTTACCATTGTCCTCTCCTCTGCTTCCTGGCTGCTATGCACTGAGGAGCTTTCAACAGGAGCTTCTCTCTTACAGCCAGATGCCCACGGACTGAACTTCCTTAAAAATGTGAGGGCTGAGCTATTCCTCAGACAGAGAACTATTATCATGAATACACAAAGGAGCTGGAGGAATGGCACAATTGTTAAAGCGCTTGCCTTGCAAATGCAAGCACATGAGTTCGATTCCCCAGCACCACATAAAGCTGGGTGCGATGGTACACGCCTGTAATCCCAGCACTTGGGAGCCTGAAGCAGGTGGATTGTTCTGAGTCCAAGGCCAACCTGAGCTATACCAGTGAGTTCAGGTCCAGCTTGGGCTGCAGAGAAAGACCCTGTCGTTAAAACAAACAAACAAAAAAAACCCCACAAAGACCTAAAATAGATTTGACCCTCCAAAATAAAGGACCCAATCAAAAAATGGGAACCTGAAACCAATAAACAGTTCACAGAAGAAGTCCAAATGGCCAATAAATACACGAAAAAATGTTCATCACCTTCAGCCATCAGAGAAATGCAAATCAAAATAGCACCAAATTTCCATCTGAGAATGGCTTCTATTAAAAACTGAAAAAACAACAAATGCTAGTGAAGCCATAGGGAAAAAGGAGCCCTCCCACAGTGCTGGCGGGACTGCAAACTGATAAAACCACTGTGGAAAGCAGCGTGGAGATTGCTGAAAATAAAATAACCCACTTGACCCAGCTACGCCTCTTATGGGTATCTTCCCAAAAGAGCTAAAGTCATCATACTAGAGTGGCATAAGCACAGCCATGTTTATGGCAGCACAGTTTATAACAGCTAAGTCTTGGAAAGCCAAAACGTCTGAACACAGATGAACGGATAAAGAAGATGTGGTATATATACACAATGGGGCACTACTCTGCCATGAAGAAAGACAATGTGAATCATTTGTAGGAAACGGATGCACCTCGAGGCCACTATGCTCAGCAAAATGAACTACACACAGAGAGTTAAACATCGTACTGTTTCTCTAATATGAGAAAAACAAACCACAAAAATGTAAGAGATATGGAAGGAATAAGAAGATGGACTTTGTGGAGAGAGAAAGGGAAAGTGGGGGTGGTGAGAGGGCAGGAAGGGGGTGCAATATGTAAATGTAAATGTAGAAAAAAAAATTCAATGTGAGGGCTAGAGGGAAAAAAGGCCTAGCAAGTGCAAGGTCTTGGGTTTGATTCTCCAGAACCACACAAACAGGACGCGATGGTACACATTTGTAATTCTAGTACTTCGGTGTCTGGACTACAGAGTAAGATCCTGTCTCAAAAAGAAAAAGAAAAAGTCAATTAAGCCTTTCCTCCTAGTTGCGGGTGTCAGTAGCAGAAAAGCTAATACACTAAGAATAGACTGAAGATATAACTCTATAAGACTAACGTCATTCTGTGATGCTAACTCTGTAAGACTCGGCAAAATAAAGAAGGAATTGAAAACGGAAACATTTGAAAGTTTCACACTGGATTGGAAGACATTTAAGTTCTAACCAGGCTGGAGGAATGGCACAGCAGTTAAAGCACTTGCCTTGCAAGTGCAGGGCCTGAGTTCGTTTTCCCCAGCACCACATAAGCCAGGCATGGTGGTGCATGCCTGTAATTCCAGTACTCAGGAGACTGAGGCAGGCCGATTGCCATGAGTCCAGGGCCAGCCTGGGCTACAGAGTGAGACCCTGTTTAAAAAGAAAAATAAGATCTTGTCTCAAAAATACATAAATAAATGAAAAAATACTCGATGCTAAAAAAAAAACCTTGAAGAACTTAGGGATCTAAGTTTTACAAAAATGGGCAAGAACTACACTTTAAATACTCCAACACTTATAAGAAAACTGAAAATTCTAAATAAACGGAGGATGTCACACTTGTGTAGTAGAAAATTCAATAATTAATTCTAACATATTTGTTATGGTTTAGATCTGGAAGCCTCATGAGTTTGGAAGGTGATTCAATCATAGGGGTTAGTCCATTGGCCTCCTGGACTGTGAGGAGACGTGGGCCTGGCTAGGAAGGGCAGGTCACGTGGCGTGACCTGGACGGGGCAGGTCACTGGCACTTGACCTGGAAGGATACAGCCTCTTTGCTGGCTCTGCTTGTCTCTGCTTCCTGTCCTGCCATGCTATGAGCAGCTTTATCAGTGACAAATTTGTCCTATGTGGTTCATGCTTTCAAATGATTAAAAGTAACTGGTCTTTAACATAATAAACTAACTTGAAGACAGGCAAGAAATGTTTCAGTTTAAGGTGATTATAAGATGATAACCTAAATGTATAGTAGAATTTATTCTTTTGTTTCATTTTGCTAGGCAAGCACTTTAACCACTGAGCTACACCTCCAGTCTGTTTTACTGGAATTCAGATATCAAATATCTAAAATCATTTCAAAGTAATCACCTCAAAGTCTTAAAGTAGGAGAAGTTATGAAAGAGTTTTCACAGCCTTTTACCAGTTTATTTACTTGTTATGTTGTTGTTTGGATCTGGACTGGCCCCCTAAAGCTACATGAATTTGGATGTTGTATTGGGGAATCTCTGCTGACTCCATGTGCTGGTGGGAGGCGAGGCCTGGTTGGAAGGAGGAGGATGCGCTGGTTCCGCCCTTCCTCCCGCACTTGACTCCCATCTTTGGTAATGCCCCTGCTATGTGTGTTCACTGTGGAAAGCCTCCCATGTATAGACTGTGATCTCCTGAGACTACAAGCTAAAATAGATCTTTCTTTCTTTAAATTGTGGATAGTGGGTATTGTTATAGCAACAAAAAAGTAACTTACTTTTGAGACAGGGTCTTGCTGTGTAGCCCAGGCTGGCTTCAAACATACAGTGATCCTCCTGCCTCAGCCTCCTGAATACTGGGATTACAGGTGTGAGCTACCGTGTCCAGTTGATTTGGTGCTTGGGAGCTGAACTCAGGACTATCTTGAAGTGCTTTTACCACTGAGCTGAGTAAATCTGAGAATGCCAAATCCTAACCACTAGACCACCAGGGTTCGCCTAGCAGAGTAAATATGAGTCAGTGCTCTATCAGCCTAACTTCTACCAAATCATTTCAATTCCTTGAGCCCTAGTTCTGTGTCTAAAAAGAAAACAGGGCTGGAGGAATAGCTTAGCAGTTGAAGAACTTGCCTATCAATCTCAAGACCTTAGGTTCATTCCCCAGCACCACGTAAGCCCAACGTGGTGGCACATGCCAATAATCGTAGCACTCAGGAGGCTGAGGCAGGAGGATTGCCATGTGCTAGAGGCCAGCCTGGGCTCCACAGTGAGTTCAGGACCAGCCTGAACTACAGAGTGAGACCCTGTCTCAAAATAAATAAATAAATAAATTAGGAACACAGCATGTGTAGCTACTGGAGATTGACTGATCTATCATCTTCAGGTGTACACGGTAATACATGTTTTCTTTTCTCCACTGCCATTTTAGGAATTGTTTCAAGTGTGAGCCAAACATGATAAATCTCTCACTGACAACTTTAAGAATTCACAAGACTTCTCAGTCTATGTTTTCAGTGTCAATTTTTGCTTTAAATTAGATGAGACAGGGGGTGGAGTAATGGCACAGTGGTTGCAGTGCTTATCTAGCAAGTACAAGGTCCTGAGTTCAACTCCCAAGCATCACATAAACCGCACATGGTGGCACATGGCTGTAATCCCAGCACTCGGGAGCCTGAGGCAGGAGGATTGACATGTGTTCAAGGCCAGCGTGAGCTACACAGTAAGTTCAGGATTAACCTCGACTAGAGAGTTAAGACCCCATCTTTAAAAAAAGCCCTAAAAAACAATAAATAAAAAATAAATTAATTGAGAGAGTATTTTCAGTAGAAATTAATGGACAACTTACCTGTGGAAACCATCTTTTAAAACTTCTTGCTTCAAAATAATTTCAGAACAAGTGGCTCTCATGCCTGTAAGGACCAAAAATATTTTTAAATATTTAAAGAATACTTAAATATGAAAGAATATTTAATTAGAAAATAATTATTTCAGAACAGGGGGTGAAGTTCAGTGAGGCCCTAGGTTCGATCCCTCAGCACCACATACTAACGAGGCATGGTGGCACATACCTGCAATCCCAGCACTCAGAAGGCTGAGGCAGGAAGACTGCCATGAATTTAAGGCTAGCTTGGGGTAGCCTACAAAGTGAACTCAGGACCAGCTTGGACTACAGAGAGAGATGATGTCTCAAAAAAAAATATTTCAATGGGCTTTACTTGCCAGAAAATCTAATCTAAAACTTTTTTTTTTCTTTGAGACAGGGGCTCACTCTGTCGTCTAAGCTGGTTCTGAACTCACTATGTAGCCTTGGACTCAGGACAACACCCCTACCTCAATCTCCTGAGTGCTGGGATTACAGGTGTGCGCCACCACGCCCAGTTCAGGTGGTGCTGGAGAGCTGAACTCAGGTACTTAATGCCTGACTTAGCGCTTAGCAGGCAAGTGCTTTAACTGCTTAGTCATTCCTCCAGCCCCTAAAACTTTTCAATCTAAGTTTTTCTCTTTTTTTTTTCTTCTTTGAGATAAGGTCTCTGTAGTCTAAGCTGACTCTGGGATCATTATGTAGCCCAGACTAGCCTCGAACTAACAGTAATTCCCCTGCCCTAGTCTTCCAAGTGCTAGAATTGCAGGTGTGTGCCACCATGCCCAGTTTATGTGGTACTGGGGAATCAAACTTGGGTACTCAGTGACTGCTAGGCAAGCACTTTAATTACTGAGCTATTCCTGCAGCCCCCAATCAAAGTTTCTTTTTCCATTTTTTATCCAACTTTTTATACAAAAATTTCTAAAAATTAAGCCATTTGAGCTGCATATAAATCTCTTTTTAGGGCTGGAGGAATAGCTTAGTGGTTAAAGCGCTTCCCTAGCAAGCTCAAGGCTCTGGGTTCAATTTCCCAGCACCACATAAAACGGCCACAGTGGTGCACACTTGTAATCCCAGCACTCAGGAGGATTAGACAGGAGGACTGCTGTGAGTTCAAGGTCAGCTGGGTTCCATAAAAGAGCCCAGGACCAACCTGGACTATAGAGCAAGACCCTTTCTCCAAAAACAAAATCTTTTTTTTCATGGTTAATAATAACTGACTTTGGGGGCTGGAAGAACGGCTCAGCAGTTAAAGCACTTGCCTAGCAAGCACTAAGTACCCAAGTTCGATTCCCCAACATCACATAACCTGGCTGTGGTGACACATGCCTGTAATCCCAGCACTCCTAAGGCTGAGACAGAAGAATTGCCTTGAGTGCAAGGCCAGCCTGTGCTCCATAGTGAGTTCAAGACCAGCCTGGTCTATAGAGTGAGACCCTGTCTCAAAAAAAAAAAAAAGAAAAAAAGAAAAAGAAAGAAGGAATAACTGATTTTGGGGTTTGAGAATTTGTTCTTGTTACTCCTGGCCCAGCTTAAATCCCATTACATAAAAGCTGTGTGTCTGGGCAAGACAGTTTATCTCTGTGGTTGTCATAAATATTTAATATAGGTAGAAGCACTTTTTTTGAGACAGTGTCTTGCTCTATAGTCCAAGACAGTCCTGAACTCACTATGTAGCCCAATTTGGCCTCGAACTCCCAGCAATCCTTCTACCTCACCATCCTGAGTGTTGGGGTTAACACCATGCTTGGCTTATGTGGTGTTGGGGAACTGAACTCAAAGCCTCCTTGGTGCTTGCTAGGCAAGTACTCTGACTAGTATGCTACTCCTCCAGCGCAGCAGAAGCATTCAAAACTGCTGGGGTTATAGGCGTGCACTACCACGCACAGTTTGTGTGGTGCTGGGGAACTTAATTCACAGCCTTGGGCTTGCTTGGCAGACACCATTAATGTTGAGCTATGTCCTCAGCCCAGAATCATCTGTTGTTGAACGTTCCTAGGCCTAAACATGGATTCCTGAAAAGATACACGTAAAGAAAACAGACATGAACGTGAATCCGTGTGGAGCTAAGAAAAATAATGCTTATATTACTTAGTATATAAGGGCTCTATCCCCTCCACAGAGTTTTCACACATGTTCTAACTTTCATAACCAAGCAAAATAACAGGTAAAATTATTCCATTTATACTCAAGTGAAAACTCGGACTCAGTGTAACTGGCTCTGCGTCACTCCACTAAGCAATCAGAAGCAAGACTTTCCTGTCTCCTGTTTTTTGATACAGGGTCTCCTCATTCTGTAGTTGTCTGTCCCGAACTATGATCACACACAGTGCCAGTTAGTGCTGTAAGAGTCGTCTCCATCACTGCACTGCCTGCTCCATGAGAGCTGCGGCCATGTGAGGCTCACAGGTAGGTCCCTGCGCTAGCCCAAAGCACTAGAGGAGACGTTCACACCCAGGGAGCTCAGGCCAAAGACAAGCAATCCACGCCCGCACCCAGCCTGGAGTCATTTCGATCCCCACCCACGTTCAATCTAGTCTCTGATCAAAGATGTTTGTGCAACAAAACTCATTGGGGGATGGAAGAATGGCTTGGTGGTTGAAGCCGCTTGCTTAGCGAGCACTAAGTACCTGAGTCCTATTCCTCAGCACCACATAAACCGGGCACGGTGGTGCACACCTGTAATCTCAGCACTTGTTAAGCTGAGGCAGGAAAACTGCCATGAGTCCAAGGCCAGCATGGGCTCCATAGTGAGTTCAGGACCAACCTGGGCTGCAGAGCGAGACCCTGTCTCAAAAAAAACCAAAACACCCCGGTCTGCATAAATTGTTCGCTAGCCCTTTGGTGGTCAGAGGCTCCACGCACGGCAAAAGTATGCCAACATTTCGCGGGTGCACTTCTTACAGCAGCCATACCTAGGCACTCGTGAGGAGGCAAAAGCAGACGAGTGCCCAACGACCTTTCCTCGTAGTAACGAAATTGGTAAGAACTGGTGAAGGTCCACCAATTTTCTAGACTACTATTCGCCTTTTACTGGAACTAATACAAGCCTTTTTTTTTTTTTTGGCTTAGTATTATCACGTTGTTGAGATCCGTGATTTGCAGTTAAAATGCACATGGTACAGGCAGAAGTGATGAACAAGTGCAGGGGCTTGCGGCGTTTTCGCGCTACCTCGAGGGTTAAACAAGGTCTCAGTGCTGGTAACATCCGTGTCGCCAAAACACGACCAGTTCCAGGCCCAGATGAGTGCCGAACTGACGGTGTATTGTTTCGTTTGGGGCAGGATCTTGCTCTGTACTCCAGGCTGGCCTCAGAATCACGGCAATCCTCCTGCCTCAGCCTCCCGACTTCTCGCACCCCCACGCCTGACTAGTTTGGGACCGGGACCCAGGGTCTTGCGCTAGGCAAGGAGTACGACTGTACTGTCCGCTAGCTGCGTCCAGGTCCCCGGCTCGGTCCCCAAGCAGAGGCACCGAAAGGGAAGGAGACACGCGGCCTCCGAACCTTCCAGCTCGCCCGCGCCCGGCCCGAAGCCCCTCGGAGAGGCGGAGAGCGCGGGCATGCCCACCCACCGGCCCCGCGCCCGGGTCCTTTACCAGCGCCGAGGGGGGCTTCGCGGAGGGCCGCGGCCAGCGCACGGGCGAGGATGGCCGCCGCCAGCAGCAGCAGCCAGGCCGGAGCCGGGCCGGCCACGACCCGCGCGGCCAGGGCGCCAGAGGGCGGGGAAGCAGCGGGAGGCTGCCCGCTCGGACAGCTACACGGAGAGCCTGACGGAAAGCGCTCCGCAGGCGGGGCCTCACGCTTCCGGCCCCGCTTCCGGCCCCGCCGGAAGCCCGGGCGCGCGACGCGGCCGGCCCCGCCCCCCGTACGTGCGCGCGCTGCCCCGTCGGGGGCGTGGCGGGGGAGGCGCAAGCGCAGTGCAGTGCCCGTAGGTGGACGTAGGAACAGTTTCCGGCGCCACTTGTAGTCCTCTCGTGGTGCAGAGGGTTCGAGCCTCCTGGTGGGGGGGGGGGGGTCTTCCCGCTCTCCCGCTGTGACTGTTGCCTCGGCCCCCAGCACGAGACTCAGCCCGGCGCGGTGTCGATCCAAGCGCCGCGCTGTGCCCTGCGGGCGGCTGGGAACCACCCGGCTCGGCGGTGTAGGCGCCGACCTGCAGGGGAAGATGTAGATCCAGTGTTTCTATGAGGGGGAGAAAGTCCGCCTTGCACAGGTGAGTAGGGAAAGGACGCCCCGCGATGGGAAATCCGCACCCTTTTGGGACCTGGAAGAGTGAGGGGCACTTACCAAGATCGTGACAAGAAAGGATTCTGACCAAGAGGAATAATCAGATATACCCGGACGTGGCGGCACATGCGTGTAGTCCCAGCACTCGGAAGGCTAAGGCAGGAGGATGTGAGTTCAAGATAAGCCTAGACAGCTGGGCCTGGTGGCACAGGCTGGTAATTCCAACGCTTTGGGAGGCTGGGACAGAAAGGTCGCAAGGTCGAGCAAAGCGTGGGCATTATAATTTAGTGGAACCTTCTTTAATAGATATAAGAAGGTATAAAAATGGGCTGGGGATGTAGCTCAGTGTGAAAACCCTGGGCTCCCTCCTCAGGGTATCCTCCCTCATGCAGCTTTTCTGGCAATCAAATTCCAGGCCAGCATGGACTGTGTCATGACACCTTGTTTCAGTTTCTCTTTCTTTCGAGACAGGGTCTCCATCTGCCGTCCAAATTGGTCCTGAACTCATTACGTAGCTCAGGCTGGTCTGAAGCTCATGGCAATCCTCCTGCCTCAGCCTCCAGTGTCCTCGAATTACAGGCATGTATCAACATGCCCAGTTTATTTGGAATTGGTGCTGGGTAATCGAACCCAGGGATTTGTGCTTGCTTGGCAAATGCCTTAATTGCTGGTCTTAAACTCACGGCAGTCCTCCTATCTCAGCCTCCCAGGTGCTGGGATTACAGGCATTTTACATGGCTCAAATATTAATAATGATTATGGTGTGCCCTTCCCTGTCCTGAGTGGATGGAATCCTTAAGCAGGTCCCGTGAGCACCGACTGCAGACAGACACAAGGTGGATGTCACAGAAACAGAGTATGTATCTGTCTCCAACCGAAAGTAGCAGTGTGTGTTACTAAGAAACATGACAGACAGGCTGGGGCATAGCTCAGCAGGTAAAGCGCTTGCCCAGGCCCTGGGTTTGACCCCTCAGCACCATATAGGCTAGATGTGGCTGCCCAGGCCAGTAATCCCAGCTCTGAGAAGGCTGAGGCAGGAGGATTGCTGTGAGCTCATGGTCAGCCCACCAGGCTACATAGTGAGTTCAGAGCTAGCCTGAACTACAGAGCAAGACCTTGTCTCAAAAGAAAAGAAAAGAAGAGAAAAACTAGAAAAATGAAGATACATTTTAAATAAAAATGCCTAAATTTGGCTTAGGTCCAGAGGTGCAGGCCAGTAATGATAACACTCTGTGGAGCTGAGGCAGGAGGATCACAAGTTCGAGCCCAGCATGGGCAATTCAGCAGCTTAGTAAGACTCCGTCTCAAATATTAAAAAATGGACTGGTACGGAAGGCCCTGTGCTTGATCCCCAGTACTATAAGGGGGTGGGGGGAGTCTGAAGAATCAAAACTGGTTGACTCTGGAAAGTGCTTGGCAGAATACATTAAGTTTTTTTGTTGTTATATTCCCCTTGAAATTATTTTGCAGAGTATAAACACTAGTAAAAATAAAAGTTTTGTTTTACATATATATATATATTTTTTGTTTGTTTGTTTTTTGAGATAGTGCCTTGCTCTGTAGTCACTATGAATGAAGAAACAGAAAAGTTTGGGGGGCTGGGTACATAGTTTAGTGATTGAAGCACTTGCCTGTAGCCAGGCATGGTGCCGCACGCCTGTAATCCCCACACTCAGGAGGCTGAAGCAGGAGAATTCTCATGAGTTTGAGGCCAGTGTGAGCTACACAGTTAGCTCAAGATCAGCCTGGAATACAGAGTAAGACCCTGTCTCAAAATAAATAAAGATACCAGAGGTCTGTTCTTGGGCTCAGTTGTGATTTCGTAGCCAATCAAGTCTTCCGTGAGAGTGCAGAGCACTGAGAGGTCCCCCTGCATTTCCAGGCTTGCACACGAACAGCCTGCATCCCTCAGCAAGCTGGAGCGTCTTCCCCGTGGGCGGTGAGGGCCACCCTGAGCTTTGAAGGTAGGCCTGCACCTAGCGCTCCTGGGCCAAGCTGGCCTTCCTGTAACAGGACTGCTGCCAGGTCTGCTGGGGGAGGAGGAGGAAGGAGATTGGCCCACCACCTAGGGGTATTTTTTCCACTTTGGCAGGAAATTATGATGCAACAAACACATTTTCGCATTTCCTCTGATTTATCCCGAAGCCCCCAGGAGAATGCTGTGTACTGCCAAGAGGTGCGGAATTCGATTTCAGCCTCCAGCTATTATCTTAGTTTACGAGAATGAAATCAAGGGGAAGAAACGCCAGCGCATCATGCCTGTCCGCAACTTTTCAAAGTTTTCAGGTACCTTGTGCTTTATCTCACCTCCGGCCTGGGTTGCTCTCTAAATGGCTGAATAAGAACAGTTAGAGGGGCTGGGGAATAGCAGAGCAGTAAGTGCTGGCCTAGCAAGCGCAAGGCCCTGGGTCCATTCCCCAGCACCACATACGCTGGGCAGGAGGGTTGCCATGAGTTCAAGACCAGCCTGAGTTACATAATGAGCTCAGGACCAGCCTGGACTACAGAGTGAGACCCTGCCTCAAAAAAAAAAAAAAAAAAATCTTTTGAGTACTATAGACATGGGTAAATGAGATAGCATTATTCAGTAATATTAATTCCTTTCCCTCAATTTTTAAATTTATAATACTGATACTTTATTAGTATCACTACTGCCTAAAATGTCACTTTTTGGGGGAGGGAGTACTGGACAGTGAACCCAGGGCCTTTGCACTAACTACATTTCCAATCCTTTTTTCTTATTTTTAAATTTTGAGACAGGGTCTCGCTGAGTCACTGAGTTGCTCAGGCTGGACTCAAACTTGCAATCCTCCTGCCTCAGCTTCTCAGAGTACTCCCAGATTGCAGGCATGTGCCACCCCATAAAGCCAGAATACATTTTAAATTCTGAGACATTTTCTTTAGTTGAAAGTTTTTATCATATCTATAACATGATTTTAAACTAAGAAAGTTAAGGATATAAGAACAACGTGGTGGTTAGAGTGCGTAACTAGAAAGAACGAAGCCCTGGGTTCGATTCCCAGTGCCACGTGGGCTGGACAAGGTGGCGCACGCCTGTAATCCCAGCACTTGGGAGGCCGAGGCAGGAGGATTGTTGTGAGCTCAAGGCCAGATAGGACTACATCGTGAGTTCAGGACCAGCCAGGGCTACAGAGTGAGACCCATATAAAAATTATATTAAGGAAGCCAAAAATACTCATTCATCCTTCCTCCACATGCAGAGCTCAGTTTCTTTTTCCTTATTTTATTTACATATCGCCCCTCTATCCCCTTCCCGCCCTCTCTCCCCCGACTTTCCCTTTACATAATGCCCGTTGTCTTCTGTGTCCTTTGCAGATACAAAGCTCAATTTCTTCTAAACAAATAGTTCTATAAAATAATTCATTCTGATAAAGTCACCCAGCCACTGGGCTCTAACGGAGATGGTTTCGGGGTCCTGAGGTTCTTGTCCTCTCACGGCCCCGGTGGCAGTGTGTGACGCGTGTGCTCTCCGTGATCTTCACGCTCTCCTCCCTCTTAGATTGCACCCGAGCTGCTGAGCAGTTAAAAAACAACCCGCGCCACCAGAGCTACCTGCAGCAGGTGTCCCTGCGGCAGCTGGAGAAGCTGTTCGCTCTTTTACGTGGGCACCTGTGCGGCCAGAGTCTGTCGGAAACGATGGAGCAGATTCGCCGGGTGGCGACCGTCGATCCTGAGGAAGACCTGAACAAGCTGGACGACAGGGAGCTGGCCAAGAGGAAGAGCATCATGGACGAGCTTTTTGAAAAAAATCAGAAGAAGAAGGACGACCCCGATTTTGTCTATGATGTTGAGGTCGAGTTCCCCCAGGGCGAGCGGCTAGAGTCCTGCGGCTGGGACTCGGACTCGGCTGACGAGTTCTGACACCAGCCGTGTCCTAGCTGCCATAATGCCCATGTTGCCACAGAGAGCATGGGTCAGTTCTCAAAAAAAAATCTGTGAAGAACACTAAATGTGTATGTTGGGTCAAACCCTGGGACATTTATACCTACCGTGTAGGTGCCTAAGAAATAAACGAAAACAGATTAAGAATCTGCCTGTGAGGAGGCAGCGATCTAACTGGAAGACAGATTTTGTAAGAGGCCAACTCACACTGTGAAGCAGCAGCAGGATGAAAGGCAGAAGCCCCGTGAGGCTGAGGCTCAGGAAGGGGTGGAAGGGGCATAGGGGGGTGGGGGGGCCTCACCTTCTACGGAGCTGGGCCATGTCTGGCACCCAGGAGAGCGTCTGGAATAAGGGGATCAGGGAGGGTTGAGAAAGAGGAAATTTTATTTAAGTCACAGGGAGCAGAAGTTGGAGGCATTTCCGGCTCCCCGGGAGTCATGATGTCTTTCTGTGCCCCCGATGCTGCCCAGGAGGGGGAGGGTGCCAGCAGGATCCCCCTGTGGCTGCCAGAGGGCACCGTGGAAGGGTGGCAGGGGAGTTTTTACCCCTCCGGGATCAGGAAATGTGTACTGAAGACTTCCCAAAACCCAGAACCTCTTCCTGTATGTACAAGGTTTGTATGTAAGATGGGCAGTCCGCACTGCCAGGTGCAGCCTGCCCGAGAGTGAGGACGAACCAGGTCCCTAGTGAGGATGTCGGTGTGCAGATCCATTTGTTCTTCTAGAATGTTGCTAGTGGAAGAAATTCTGTGGTTTCTCCAAGGAAGCTAATACTCATTAAATAAAACAGCAGAAATAATTACTCATTCTTTTTACACCTTTTTCTTTCTTTACTATTAAATGCTCCATTAAAAAAGGATCATGTTTAGCTGGGCCTGATGGCACAAACCTGTAATCTCAGCTGTCTGGAAGGCTGAAACAGGAGGATTTAAGGTTTGAGCCCAGCCTTGGCAACATAGCAACTGAGCAAGACCTTGTCTTAATAACAAGAATGGGTCAGGGATGTAGCTCAGTGCAAAGACCCTGGTTCCATCCCCAGGACTGAAAAAAAATCATTTGTGTACTGATGTCACTGGGATCTTAAGATAGTCATGTCTCATACAAATATTTGCCAAACATAGTAAAAGAATTCTGGGAATTAGAGAACTTTCTATATCTGGATGGTGTCCTGTTTAGTCCTTGTATATATATGTCTAGTAATTTATTTTAAAATAGTTGATCTTACGTAATTTTTTCCTGTACTATTACAAACACCGCTATAGCAGGTAACTCATAACATTCTCTGTTGTGCAAACAGATAGCAATATAGGATAAATGCCTACAGGGGAGCCGGTGGTGTGTGCATTTTGAGATACTGAGTTACCTCCACGAAGGGTCATTCATTCCACCTGTACACGTCATACGCACTTCGTTGGGCCCAGTGGCTCAGGTCTGAAATCCTAGCACTCTGGGAGGCTGAAGCAGGAGGATCACAACTCAAGCCTAGCCTGGACAATTTAGAACTCAGTAAGACCGTGTTTCAAGATCAAAACTAAAAGTAAAAAGAAGGCCTGGGGTGCTGGAGGATTGGCACAACAGATAAAGCTCTTGTCTAGCAAGCCTAAGGCCCTGAATTCAATTCCCTAGCACCACATTAGCCAGGTGTGATAGTGAATGCTGTAATCCCAGCACTCAGGAGGCTGAGGCAGGATTGTCATGAGCCTGAGTCTAGCCTGGGTTACATAGTTCAGGACCAGCTTGGGCTGTAGAGTGAGACCCTGCCTCAAAAAAAGGTGGGGGGCTGTGATGAGGCACAGGGTGAAGACCCTGGGCTCAACCTCTAGTACCAGGAAGTACGTAAAAAACCAACAGCGAGCGCATGTGCACCCAGGCCCGCACTGTTTTAGCACCAGGGACATAGGCAACAGTCTGTAATTTGGAGGGAATAGATACGGCCACAAAATACTCAAGTTCAATGTAGACATGTATCACATATATACATACCAATTAAATGGGGGAAAACAGTCTAAATATATGTGAGACCTTTCCTTATTAAACAAGAACGTACCTGACTTTAATAGCCAAATGGCAATGGCAGTTGGTTAGGTATCAGAGAAACTTCAGGCGTGCCCATCTGGGGAGGTGCTGCCTCACCAGGCCGCCCTGAGCTTGCTGTGCCCCAGCTGTGTGTTGTGCACAGGTGGCCTGCTCGTCTGTTCTGCGTGTTACTAAAAGACTGAACCCAACGCAGCCCTGCAGGGCCTCCTGGAGCTCGAACCTGCAGCCTTCACACAGCTACTTGGCTCCTGGAAATTTCTGATTTTCCAATAAGGTTTCACTAGGTTCCCACCAGGGATGAGGAGGTGCAAAGGGGATGTGGGAGAGGCAAGGGGCCGGAAGGGGAGGGGAAGTAAACATGACCAAGATGTGACAGGTGTATGCCTTACTTTCTCAAGCTGCCTTTTATTTTTCTTTTTTGAGACAGGGTCTCACTCTGTCATCCAGGCAGGTCCTGAACTCACTATGGAGCCCAGGCTGGCCTTGGACTCATGGCAATCCTCCTGCCTCAGCCTCCTGGGTGCTGGGATAACAGGCGTGCACCACCACTCCATACTTAGCGCTTGCTAGGCAAGCACTTTAACCGCTGAGCTATTCCTTCAGCCCAGGTCTTTTATAGAGGGGTAGAAGCTCCCGCTGTCTGGGTGGGGATCCCAGGTGGGTTCTGCTGTTACCATTATGTATTGCAAAAACGTACTGACAAAAAGAATAATTTTGGCAAAAGAAAAAATGCTTAAGTTATCTAGGCCGGGCTTGTATTTGTGAGGCCCCTGCCACACTCAACCTCCCAGAGTGCTGGGATTACAGGCCTGTGCCACTGGGCCCCTCTCAAGATCTCAAGGTCTTTGTTTTTATTTATTTATTTATTTTTTAATTGAGACAGGGTCTTGCTCTATAGCCCAGGCTGGCCTTTGACTCACAGCAAGCCTCCTGCTTCAGCCTCCGAGAGTACTGGATTATAGGCCTATGCCACCATGTCTGGCTTTTTTTTTTTAATTTTTCTTTGACGCTGACAGGCTGTAGGATACAGAGATTAAGTGCCCTTTGGCCTCTGGGGACGCTGTGATCGGATGACAGGCTAACGTTCCCTTGTTCCTACCAGTGAGAGGAGCTGAGAAGAGGGTGCGGGAAAGAGCGGGAAAGGTCAAGCTGCGCAGCCAGCAGCTAAAGGACAATCGCCATGTCGGGGTCGGTCCCCCCTCCAAATCCCCGCTGGCCTAGCAGGCACGACTGTTCCAGGTGGCGCTCTGGGCCGCACCTGCCCCCCTAGCCGGTGGCTGAGGCTCCAGGCCTTTTGCCTCGGAGTGCAGGGTGGGGCGGTCAGCAATCTAGCATTAAAAGTTGGGGTATGTGGGTGGTGGCTGTGGAAATGATTTTATTTTCATTCATTCATTTATTTTTTGAGACAGGTTCTCCCTCGGTAGTCCAGGCTGGTCCCATGCTCACTGTGTTCACACTAAGACAAAAGATGCTACCAGGAATATCCTTTTGTCCTTTTTTTTTAAATTTGGCTTTTATTGTTTAGAGCTGTGGACTGAACCCAGGGCTTTGCACTTGCGAGGCAGGCACTCTGCCACTGAGCTAAGTCCCCAACCCTATGCTCACTGTGGAGCCCAGGCTGGCCTCAGACTCACAGCAATCCACCTGCCTCAGCCTCCGAGCTTACAGGTGTGTGCCACCGTGCCAAGTTTGAGAATTATTATAAACATACATAAAGAACATTGAGCATTCCCTCCCGACCAGGTGTGGCAGCACCCACCTGTCATCCTGGCTGCGTGGGAGGCTGAGGCAGACAGTAGTGTGGGGACGAGCCTGGGCAGCGTGGAGGGAACCTGCGTGAAATCGGGCCTGGGAACCCAGCGTGGTGACAGGGAGCCTCACCCGCTCCTCCCATCGCTTCCCTGGCCAACAGCCAATTTGACCTTAGTAAAGTAGGAGGTTTAGGTATTGCTGCCAACATGGAAAAAGGAGAAAAAATCACCACCAGAGGGCAGCATGTGGTCGTTAATTTATCACACGAGGCCGTGACTCAGAAGACTGTTCGCAGGACTGCGGTTTGAGCAGTGTGTTTCATTCAAATCCAAGCGAGACTTGTGCTCAGCCTCCATCCTGCCTTTACTATTTTTTTTTTTTTTTGACACAGTGTCTTGCTCTGTAGTCCAGGCTGGTCCTGGTCTCACTATCTAAATAATGTTTTTAAAATGCTAGAGCACTGGTGTGATCCTACCAATCACTCTATATGCGTCTAAGCACCTTTTGCCTGTCATCCCAGCACTCTGGGAGACTGAGGCAGGAGGGGTCCAAGTTTGAGCCCAGCCTGGGCAGCTTAGCAATTTAGCAAGACCTTGCCTCAAGATCAAAAAGAAAAATGGACTGGAGATGTAGCTCAGCGTGACAGTCGTAGGTTTGACCCCCAGGACCACCAGACAGACAGACAGACAGAAAGAAAGAAAGAAGAAAGAAAGAGAAAGAAAGAAAGAAAGAAAGAAAGAAAGAGGAAAGAAAGGCAGAAAAAAGAAAGAAAAGAAAGGAAGAACCTCACTTTGGGGCTGGAGGAATGGCACAGCGGCTAAAGCCTTGGTTTAGGAAGCATGAAGGCCCTGAGTTCCATTCCCCAGCTCCACATAAAGTGTTGTAATCCCAGCACTCGGGAGGCTGAGGCAGGAGGACTGCCATGAGTCCAAGGACAGTCTAGGTGGGCTACACCATTGGGTTCAGGGCCAGCATGGGCTACAGAGCAAGATCCTGTCTCAAAAAAAGAAATAAGAAAAAGAAAAAAAACCCCTCACTTTGCATCAAGTGAATAGGGTTAATTCAGAGCGCAGCAGGACAGCCAGGTCCTGCTTTTGCAGACTCCCATGACATGGAGAAAAATAAGCCAATAAAAATATCACATGGTCATAAATGCTGCTCAGGTAAAATCAGGTGATGGGAGTTAATTTTTTAATCCTTTTTTTAATCATTCCCTCCTTTAGAATCTGAGAAGGAAGTCAATGAAAAACCCTATCCGCCTGATTAAGCTGCTGTACGCAAATCCCAAGGCCAGGCGCAAGGACACCTCCCCGTCCCCATCTCGTGTGCGGCGATCCGTGCACTTACGTTTTATTTTTGCTGGGGAGGGAACCGAGGGCCGTCACAAAACGCGTACGCGTCCCAGCAGCCTTGGTTTGATTTGAAGACCACATCTAAGTCATTACAATGCCCGGGCTGGGCTCCAACTTGTGTTCTTCCTGCCTTGGGCTCCTAGAACGCTGATTACAGGCCTGTGCCACTAGGGCCAGAGTTGAATTACTTTAAAAATCCAATGATTTTGTTTGTCTGTTTGTGATGCGAGAGTTCCAACCCAGGGCCTTCTCACTAAGCTACATCCCCTGCCAATTTCTTTTAAGTATTGATTTTGGGACAAGGCCTTACTATGGTGCTAAGTTGCCCGGGCTGGGTTCTAGCCCAATCCTCGATCCTCCTGTCTCAGCCTCCTAGAGTGCTGAGATTACAGCCCCAGCTCTTTTTCTGTTTTTTGACTTTTCTTTTTTTTTTTTTTGGCCCACTCTGGGCCTGACCCCGGTTCCTCTGGAAGGTTGATGAGCTGGCACCCTGGGGAGAAGGAGGGAGTAGCTGGTTTCTCTTCTATTTTTCGTCCCCACTGAGTTCCACCCACTGTTTGGCCTCCAGTGCCATGGGCTCACATGGCTGGCGGCCCAGGGTTGGGGACCTCTGCCCGAGGAGATTAAACATGAAAACCGCGTTCTCCAGCCCGTCTGGGTCTGCGGGGTAGCGCCCGACGCTCCTTGGGCCATGCTCATGCAGGACCGTGGCCTATGGCCCCTGTTCCCTCAGTTTCCAGGGTTGAGTTTTGCCTTGGCCACGGCCCATGTGGTTGTAGACACCGGGGGCGGGAGCGAGCCAATGACAGGTTTTCAAAGCTGGGCTTGGGCTTCGGCTAAGAGCTCCTGGCCTCAGCGCTGGGCATGGAAGTCGGGCCAGCTGGACCTCGGGCTGTGCGCTTGGCCCTCGCACGGTTCCAGACCCAACAGTACCAATTAAGGACCTATGGGCAGGAGGGAAACGCCTACCTGGTGGCCTGGTATTTTGTGAGTGACAGAGGTAGGATTTAATCCACGATGCTGTTCTTTTGTTTTTTATTTTATTTTTGAGAGTCACATGATATATACTCCAGGATGGCCTTGAATTCATTATGTAGTCTAGGCTGGCCTCGAATTTGTGGCCATCTTCCTGCCTCGGCCTCCTTAGTGCCTATGGCCAGGTTCCTTTAAAGCTCACCTGAAGGGGCTGGAGGAAGAGCTCAGGTGTTAAAGCCCTTGCCTAGCAAGCAGAAGGCCCTGAGTTTGATTCCCCGGCACCACATAAGCTGAGCTTGGTGGTGCACACCTGTAATCCCAGCACTCTGGGAGGCTGAGGCAGGGAGGGTCCCAGACTTAGGGAGACCTTGTCTCAAAAAAACAAAAACAAAAAAAAATCAAAATGGTCGTCAGTGTGAAGTCCCTGGGCTCTTCTATCTCCAGGACCAAAAATAAATAAACAAATCTCACCTGGTTTATACCTGATTTCTACATTGTGTTTCAATGTCTTACAGCTCTCTTAGATGAAGGGGAGTATATTAAAAGAACTTCAAACAATGTTATCATTAGTTTTCTTTTTCTTTTTTTTTTTGTAAACAGAGTCTTGCGTGTAGTCCAGGCTGGTCCTGAACTCACTATGTAGCCAGGCTGACCTCGAACTTAAGGCAATCCTCCTGCCTCGGCCTCCCAAGCGCTGGGGTACATGCGTGTGCCATAACAACTGGCTTATGTGGTGCTGAGGAATTGAAGCCAGGGCCTCGCGCTTGCTAGGCCAGCGCTCCAAACACTGTACTATTCCCCTAGGCCCTTATTTTCTTTTCTTTCCTATTCTTTTCTTTTTTAAAACGAAGCTCTGGCCTTTTTTGAAGATTGTGTCTGGTGCCGCCCAGTAATAAATGTAATGTGCACCACTGCGGCCACCCTGGAGCGGGGACCTGCTGTCCTTGCCACAGCGAGGGGCGAGTCAGGAGACCTCGGGCCTCGCCTGCTGTCTGCCAGACAGGCCCGAGAAAGCATCACAGCTACATTACCAGAGCCGGCTGGCAGCGTCTAGCCCAGACTCAGAGAAAACTCCTCAGGGCCTGGTCTGCAATCTGAACACTCTGGGAGGCTGAGGCAGGAGGATATCAAGTTTGATCCACTCACTAATTTAGCCAGACTCTGTCTCAACTAACCAATAAAAAGGGGCGGTGGATGCAGCTCAGTGTCAAGCGTGAAGGGCCTGGGCTCAATCCCCAGTATCAGATTTAAAAAACCCCAGTCGTTATCTCTGCATCTCTCTCCCCCTCTGTAGCTTACGGGCTGATCTTCTGCATCCTTTCTTTGCTTTCTCGCAGAGAACAGCATGTTTTACACAAAACGTGTGTTCAGTTATTACCAAGCCCTCTGGCGAGTTTCCTAAACACGGCAGTAACACTTCAGTGACTCACTTTTCTTTTTGGCAGGGAGGTGGCAGTTACGGAGGATTGGGCCCGTAAGTTCAGGCCTAGACATTGAGTTACAGTCTCTAGATCTTTTTTCTTTTTTCTTTTCTTTTCTTTCTTTTTTTTTTTTTAAGAGAATCTTGTTCTGTAATCTAGGCTGCTCCTGAACTCACTGTGTACCCTAGGCTGGCCTTGGGATCACAACACTCCTGCCTCAGCCTCCCGAGTGCTGGGATTACATACGTGCACCAATACGCCTGGTTTATGTGGTCCTGGGGGACTGAACCCAGGGACTTCTGCAGGCGAGACAAGCGCTCTAACAGCTGAGGTCTGCACCCAGCTCCAAAAAGTGAAAGTAATTTTTTTAAAAAGCCCCACCATCTAAGGTAAAGATAGTGACAGAGTGTCTGAGGAGTCCCGCTCACGAAGCCACCGTGTCACCTGCTAGGACAACTGTAGGACAGACAGCTGGGGATGTGAAAGTTCCTTGTGTTTTAAGAGGAAAGTCTGACATTTCTGAAAGGTTAGGAAATCAGAGGGCATGTCCCTTTCTAGTTTGCCGCCAGGATCAAAGCGGAATTTTTGGTTTTTGTTCTCTCTCTTTCAGAGGGTGGAGGCCCTGCCAGGAAAGAACAGGTAAAAGGCACCCCCGCCCCAAGTTCAGAAAGTCAGGGTTGGTCTGAAAAGCTGGAAAGAAGTTTCCTGGGTCCGGCCCAGTGACATGGGCCAGTCCCAGCCCTGTGAAAGGTCGAGGCAGGAGGAGCCAGAGTTTAAGCCCAGTGGAGCCAATTGAGCAATCTAGCAAGGCCCTGTCCCCAAACTGAGGATATGGGACAGGGATACAGCTCATGTAAAGCCCCAGGCTCCACCCTCAGAACCAAAAAGAAAGAAAAGAAAAAAAAAAAAATCCTACCTTGAAGACTCTTGAAGGTGTTATTAGCAGGTCCCAATTTGAAGTCAGTTTTCCCCACAAATCTCCCAAAAACATTCTCTGAAAGGGCAGTTTAAGAAAGGCACATGGCCAGCAATGTTTTTGTGAGGAGAAAAATGGACCTTTTTTTTGAGACAGGGTCTCGCTCTGTGGTCCAGGCTGGTCCTGAACTCACTGTGGAGCCCAGACTGGCCTTGGACTCACAGCAATGCTCCCGCCTCAGCCTCCTGAGTGCTGAGATTACCATGTGTACCACCATGCCCGGCTTGTGTGGTGCTGGGAAATCAAACTCAGGTACTTAGCGCTTAACATGATGCTTGCTAGAAAAGTGCTTTAACACTGAGCCATTCCTCCAGCCCCTCTCTGGTCTTAAACTCACTATGTAGCTCAGGCTGGCCCCAAATTCACAGCAATCCTCCTGCCTCAGCTTCCTGAGTGCTAGGATTATAGGTGCGTGGCCACCATGCTTGGCTAAAATGGTATGTTTAAATAAGTTGCAGGTTGACAAGTCCTCATTTCATCATTGAATACACAGCCCCAGACCCCCCCACGGCCAACTCAAGGCTGGGGTCTCCACCCACACACCAGGTGGCCACAGCAGAGGGCATGGTAGAGGACCTGGTCGCAGAAGGGCTATTCACAGCCTGACAAGACAGGAAGCAGAGAGAGGCAGCAGGGGACAAGAGCATCCACCCTTCTACCTTCTGTCTTTGGTGACTGTCCCTCCACCTGGCCCTGTCTCCTAACAGCACAGGAAATCACCACTGGATTTTTCTTTTTAGAGACAGGGTCTCGCTCCGTGGTCCAGGCTGGTCCTGAATTCACTTCAGAGCCCAGGCTGGCCTTGGACTCACAGCAATCCTCCTGTCTCAGCCTCCCAAGCGCTGGGATTACAGGCATGCGCCACCACGCCCAGCTTATGTGGTGCTGGGGAATCGAACTCGGGTACTTAGCACTTGGCTTAGCGCTTGCTCAAGCGCTTTAACCGCTGAGCCATTCCTCCAGCCCCTCACCACTGAATAAATGGACCTGATGCAGTTAATCCCCATGACCCTTCGCCTTCCAGACATGCAAGGCTTTAGGGGACATTCCAGATCCAAACTGTGGTACTCACGTCTGCTAGCTTCAGAGAGGGGGTCTAGGCCTTCCAGAGGGTGTACGGGGCCATCATCAGGAGCTGTGAACAGGCCCCACTTCCTTTCGAAGTTTGTGTCCTGTCCTGTCTACTTTTGATCACTGGAGCTACGTCATCTCAGGACCTTTTGGTACAAACCGGGCAAGGTGGCTTTTAACAGAGTTCTATTGTTGAGGGCATTCACTCTTTGTTGCCAGTGGATACCCATCACAGTAAGCTAGAGTGACCGAGTAGGTTCAGTTAGATTGCTTACAGTGACAGAAGTAGCGACCTAAGGCAGGCCAACCAGCTTGCTGCCCCGTGGGTGCTGCCCACCTGCCGGGCAGTGGTTTCTGCGTGAAGCAGCCCCTGGCAAATCTGATGCCAAGATGGTTCTTCCAACACTGCAATGCTTGGGGGCCGAGCCTAAGGAAGGGTGTCGACAGTGATAGGTGTATCAGGAGTATCCGTCTAGACAGACCTTTGAATTTGCCATCTGTTTTTTTGTTTATTTTTTGAGGCAGGGTCTCGCTCTATAGCCTAGGCTGGTCCTGAACTCCCTATGGAGACCAGGCTGGCCTCGAACTCGTGACAATCCTCCTGCCTCAGCCTCCCAAGTGCTGGGATTACAGCCAAATTTACCATCCTTTGTACCATTGCTGTTCCTCATTCTTGCCCGTGGCTAAGGCTTGAACTCAGGCCCTTCACACTGAGCTTATCCCAACCCATTTTTTTTTTTTTTTAATTTTGAGTTTGAAACAGAGTCTCACCAAAACACAAAGTTGCCCAAGCTGGGCTTGAACTTGCGATCCTCCTACCTCGGCCTCCCATAGTGCTGGAATGACAGGCCTGTGCCACCAACACCCCGCTTCTATTGCTTTTCAAATGCCTTTTTTTTTTTCACAAGAGACTGCTCAGGGGCTCCTGTCTGGCGTGGGTGGGAAGGACCCACCAGCTGTGCGGTGCCTCTCCCTCTCTATCCAGGAAAAGGCACACCGCGCTTTTCCCGTTTTCTTTATTTCTAACTTGCCTTTCACAGCATCAGTAAGACAACAGGAAGTGCTGGGTGACAGCTGCGGCCGGCCACGCTGGCCACATCAGAACCCGGAAAGGAAGGGCCACGCCTGCCTTCCAGAAAGCCAGTCCCTCCTTCCCAGCCCCCCTCCCCCGCACAGCCTCGGGGCTGGTGGGGTTCAGGCCCCGCCAAGCGCTTCTTCACCCCCTTGCAACCCGGCTTGGCCGCGTCCCCTCCCCAGGTCCTCTCCGTGGAGAATGTTTGTAGAAGATGGAAGATCTGCAAGGTTGTGTCTCTGTTTTGTTTTGTTTTGTTTTTTTTAGATCTAGGAACACAGGGCTTCACATGGAGCCATGCCCAACTTTTTATTCTTTTATTTTTTTGATTTTGAGATAAAGCCCTGCTAAGTTGCTAAGTTGGTTGCCCAGACCCAGCTCCAGTTTGCAATCCTCCTGCCTCAGCCTCCCACAGGGCTGGGACGACTGGCCTGGGCCACCAGGCCCGGCTGACAGATGGTTTTCAAACATCAGTCCTCTAATATTGTCTCTCAAGAAACGCTTCTCAGTCTCAGCAGTGTGCAAGATGCTACTGGGGACGAAGAACAAGGCGGTCAGAGTGTTTGCCTGGCAAGCCCAAGGCCCCGAGTCCAATTCCCCAGCACACATATGCCAGGTACAATGGCGCACGTCTATAATCCCAGGACTTGGGAGGCGGAGGCAGGAGGATTGCTGTGAGTCTAAGGCCAACCTGGGCTACACAGTGAGTTCAGGGTGAGCTGGACTACAGAGCGAGACCCTTAGACTCAGTCTCAAATACACACACACACAAGCAAGCTAAGCACCTTTTTTCTTCTTTTTTTCTCTTTCTTTCTTTCTTTCTTTTTTCTTTCTTTCTTTCTTTCTTTTTGAGAAAGGGTCTTGCTCTATAGTCCAGGCTGGCCTTGAACTCATGGCAATTCCCCTGCCTCAACCTCTCAAGCACTGGGATTACAGGCATGTGGCACCCTTCCCCGCTTATGTGGTGCTGGGATTTGAACTCAGGGCCTTGTCTTGCTAGGATGCACTTGAACGTGGAGCCGTCCCTCCGGCCCGATTTTTCCTTCTCTGCTCTCTACCTATTACGTAAGTCTTCCATGTAAGAGAAACAGCACTACTTAACCTTCGACGTCTGATTTATGTCACTTACCATTTGTTATGGTCTGGACCTGGAGTGTCCCCCAAAGCCTCACGTATCTGGATTTTGTGAAATTCCCACGTGCCGTGGGTAGGAGGGGGACTGGTCCGAGGGGCGACACTGGACGGACCCGGAAGGGGAGGGCCCGGGATGGGCAGCTCCAGCCTTCGTTCCTCTCTCTTGGCTTCGTGCCTGCCACACCAGGAGCCTGCATTGTGGCTTGGATCTGCACTGTCCCCCGAAGCCTCATGCATGTGGGTGTTGTGCATCATCTATGGAGCCATGTGCTTCTGGGAGATGGGCCTGGTCTTGAGGGGGATTATGGGCCTGTGGTGGATATAGGTGTGTGGTGGAAGGCAGGTGTGTAGAAAATTATAGGTTACAGCTTGTGGGGTGGATTCCAGGCGAGTGGTGGAGGCTTAGATCTGGAAGAGGTGCGACACAGAGGCTGAAGCCAGAAGAGGTGGACCATGGTGACAGCACCCAGAAGGATACACGCAGCTCTTTCCTTTCTTCGGGGACTTGACTTGGCAAGGTTTCCTGTTCGCAGTGCTGCAAGGAGCAGCCTGGGCTTCCACTGTCATCAGCCCCCACAAATGGACTGTGAAACTGTGAGCTACAATCAACCTTTCCTCCCTAACATGTGCATGGCAGGTATTGAGTCACAGCAATGAAAAGGTAACTAAGGCAGGCCTGTCTCCTGCTCTTTCTCCTGCCATGTGCTACTACCATGGCCGGCTGCCCAGGTATGGACTGCGTTTGAAAGATCCCATTTGTTCAGAAGGACGGCATGGCCCAGCCCAGGTGAGGAGCTGAGGTGGCGAGCCTAGGCTGTAAATCACCAGCAGCTGTTGCATTCCCTGCATCCCATGCTGCAGTGAGGATCTCTGGCCACGCAGCTCCCCACGGTGTCCACGATTGATCTTCTCTGTATTTGCCACTGAGTCAGCAAAATCCCACCACTCTGGTGGGTAACCACGGGCCAGGGCCTCTGCATGGCAGGTAATGGGCTTGATGGAGGCGCTGGGTTTGCCTAGGGGGCCCTTCTCTCCGTTAGATGGATGATAACATCTTGACCACAGTTTCATATGACCTTGGGCAAACCTCTCCTCTCCGGTGGTACTGGCGCCTGAACTCAAGGCCTTCGCACAGAGAGCTGTATCCCCAAACTTTTCAAATTTTCATCCTGAAACCAGTTTTCACTGAGCTGCTAATGCTCATCTGTAACTTGGGCCACCACACCCAGCTAACCGTGAACAAATTTCTTTAAGTTTTATTTTTATTTAGTTTGCACTACTGGAGATTAAATCAGGGCTTTCACACTGAGCTGCATATCCAGCCCATCTTAATTTTTATTTATTTACTTTGCCCCATAGTCCAGGTTGGTCCTAAACACACTATGTGGTCCAGTCCAGCCTGGCTTCACACTCAAATCCTCCTGCCTCAGCCTCCCAAGTGCTGGAATTACAGGCACGTATCACCACATCTGGCTTATGTGGTGCTGGAGAATCGATCTCAGGACTTTGGGCTTACTAGGCAAGTTCTCTAACTGCTGTGCTGTTCCTCCAGCTCCCATTTTTATTTATTTTTTGAGATAGGGTCTCACTAAGTCATTAAGTTGCTTAGGCTGGATTCAAACTAGTGACTCTCTTGCTCCAGCCTCCAAATGCTATGATTATAGGCCTATATACCTCCATGCCCAGCTTTTTTTTTTTTGAGACAGAGTCTCACACTGTAGTCTAGGCTTGTCCTGAATTCACTATGTAACCCAGACTGGCCTTGAACTCACTGCAATCAATCCTCCTGCCTCGGCCTTCCAAATGCTAGGATTGCAGGTGGGCACTGTCATACCAAACTTATGTAATACTGGGGAATTGAACTCATGGTCTTGCGTTTCCTGAGTGCTTAACTTCCGAGCTACACTCGCTGTAACCCCAGCTGATTCTTATGTGGTGCTAGTGCATTAGTTTGGGTTCTTTCAGTAGGCAGAATTTACAGAAATTATAACAAAAAGAATCTATTAGGCTTACAAATCTGAGGACAGTCCAAGACGGCGGCCTGCACGTGGTCTGATGGCTGCTCAGCCGTGAAGTAGGACATCTGTCCGGGACTGTGGAACAGCCGGTGAGAGTCTACTGTGATCTCAGTTGCGAGGCTCAGAACTTTCCCAGAGGAAGAAGCTGTGACAAGCCTCCTCTTCCTTCCTGATATACCCTTGGAGTTCCAGTTGGACCACCCCATCCAGGTGGTGCTCTTCCCTCATTGGCCAGCCTACAAGTCACTCACACTCTAATGCCAGCTGGTTCCTAATTCCCAATCTAGGCGTGGCTCCCAAGCCCTAACCCAGGAGTGGTTCCTGATTGCCTCAAGTTGACATAGTTTGTCCAGCCGTCACAGCTAGGAAACCCGTCCCCAGGGCCTTGTGCCGGCCAGGCAAGCGCCCAAACCCATGGATGACCTGCCTGCTCTGTGACTTTCTAAAGCAGTTCTGGAGTCCTCTGCCCTGAGTGTCTCTAGCTGCGCTCTGTGGCTGCCTCAGCATCCTCAACTAATTCAAAACGTTGACTCTGATGGCCATTTGGTCCTGGGAAAGAGCCAGCAGTCACACCAGGGCCAGACCTAGTTACCACAGTGGATGATGACACAGTGTCGTGTCTCCGAGAGCTCGCCTTTCCTTTGGATGGCTCTCGGCAGTGGCAGTATTCACTGGATTTTTGATCAGACTGCATAAAGACCCACCTGAAAGGAGACGTCCACAACTGCTTCAGAAAGCAGCAAGAACAACCGAACGTGTGTTTGAAGCAAGGGGTAGTGTTCTGAGGGTGGCATGTGGCAGTGTGCCTTTTACAGTGACAGATTTTAAAATATGCAGCCATTTGCCACTTAGCACAGATCATACTTTATCTAATGCTTTACACCTGGGGTATTTTTCTTTTTTTGAGACAGGGTCTCGCTCTGTAGCCCAGGCTGGTCCTGAACTCACTATGGAGCCCAGGCTGGCCTTGGACTCCCAGCAATCCTCCTGCCTCAGCCTCCCAAGTGCTGGGATTACAGGCTAGGATCACCACCATGTCTGGCTCATGTGATGCTGAAGAATCAAGCTCAGGGCCTTACCCGTGCTAGGCAAGTGTCCTAACCACTGTGCTGTTCAGCCTGGGCTCCATAGTGAGCTCAGGATCAGCGTGGACTGTAGAGCAACAACTGTCTGGGGAAAAAAGGGTGTGATGCTCATTTTTAAAATCTGTTCAACGCCTCATCTCCCTTCCAGTCTCCCGCACACACAGGCCCTTTGCACAGCCGCAACCCCAGAGGCACTGTCGCCTAGGGCGGACCCTCCAGTGCCCCTCTGTGACAAGGCCCCACCCAGGGTGTTCCCCTGGGCCGTGCTCTTGGATGAATATTTGCTTCTAGGGTTGCAGAGATTGTCCCCTTTTCACTTCCCCAAATGTCACCAGGGAAAAGGCACTGAGAAAAGAAAGTCCACAGGAAGCCTCCAAAGAACCTTAGAAAAAGAAAAAACACAAGCTGCGTTTGATTTCAAAAATATGAGGCACGTTGTCTTTTATTTTCACAGAATCGTCACTTAATAAATATTTTCCAGGATGATGAGAATCGGTCATAAGGGTGGACAGAGGACTGTACAGGACGGAAAGTTTTCAAAATTTTAACATAATCCCTACCTCATCCGACATGGCTTCTGCAGTAGATCTTAAGACCTAACAAAGCTGGTCCCACTGACAAAGGTCTGTCACCCCAGAGCACAGCGGGAGGCCGAGGCAGGAAGATCTCAAGTTCAAGCCCATCCTGGGCAAGTAAGCCACTCAGTGAGACCTTGTCTCAAAATAAAAAAGGGCTGGGGATGTAGCCCGGTGTGAAGGCCCTGGGTTTGATCCCCAGTACTGGCGGGGGGTCAAAAAGCCAACCAGTAAGAAAGGGTCCTCCTCCAAGCAGACCAGATAACAAGGTGACTCCTCAGTAGACAGAGGACCAGTGGCAGCGGCTCTTGACCACCTGCAGCAGCGGCCTCTTGAACGTGAGGAAGACCAGCGTGCAGGCCACCAGCAGGGTGAGGCAGCTGGGCAGGACGAGCACCAGGCGCAGCAGGCCCGCGTCCACGCGCTCCCACCTGCAGTCCTGGGGCACGTCCCCGGGCAGCTCTGCCAGGCGCAGGACCCGGGAGGAGAGGTTGCAGGTGACCAGGGCCAGGTCCGCCACGCGCAGGCCCTGCGGGGCGCCCCATCCCTGCAGCCCGCAGCAGTCGTAGGGGTTCTGGCTGAGGTAGAGCGTCCGCAGACCCAGGGGCAGCTGCGGGGGCAGGGCCGTGAGGCGGTTCCTGCGTAGGTCCAGGGTGCGCAGGGCCGCGCCCTCCGGGAGCCCGGGGAAGCGGGTCAAGGCATTTCCTGCCAGATCCAGGTCCCTCAAGTCCCTGAACCCAGAGAAGTCCAAGCCTGTGGACGCAGAGGTGAGGCCCACGTCCCTGAGAGCCAGGACCTGTAAGGTGGGGGCCAGGTCCCGGAGCAGGCCCACGCTGCCGTTCAGGACCCCCCAGTTGCTGGAGAGGTCTAGGTGTGTGAGGGGGGTCCCCAGAAACGGGCGGCTTTGCAGGGCCCTGAGCCCGCAGCCCTGCAGGGAGAGGCCCCGCAGGGAGGCCATGTACCTGAAATCCACGCAGCTGGGGGGGCCCGCGGGGCCCGGGGGACACAGTGAGATCGGATTGTGGCTCATGTCGATCGTAGTGATATTTGGAGCACTCACGAAGAGGCCGGCGGGGACGCCCAGGAGCTGGTTGGCGCTCAGGTTGAGGACGCGAAGGCTAGGCAGGTGGCCGCGGACGCCTGGGGCCAGGCGCAGCTCGGCCAGCTGGTTGTGGCTCAGGTCCAACTCGGCGAGGGACCCTGGCGGCTCGCGGTCCCGCAGGTGCAGCGTGGTCAGGCAGTTGCGGTGCAGGTTCAGGTGGGACAGGGAAGGCATCCTCTTCAGGAAGCCGTCGGGCAGGTACTGGAACTGGTTGCGGCTCATGTCCAGGAAGCGCAGGGCCGGCAGGTCGCTGGAGGCGAACTCCTCCCACAGGCTGACGGTGGTGACGTTGGTCACGTTGCCGTCCACCAGGAGGAACTGGGCTGCCATGTCGCGGGGCGAGGACGTGTTGTACAGGTCCCGGTAGAAGCCCATGCTGTTGTCTCCGAGCAGGAGCGTGTGCAGCCGGCCGCACCGGGGTGGCAGCAGCGGGAAAAAGAGCAGCTGGTTGTGTGACAGGTCCAGGACCTCCAGCTGGGAGGCCGCCGCCTCCCCGGAGGCCAGGAACCACTCGAGGCTGTTGTGGCTCACGTTGAGGACTCGCAGCCCGGGCAGGCCGAAGCCCACGATGCACGGGAGGTTGTTGTAGGCCAGGTTGAGGTGGCTCAGCGCCCTCAGGCCATCGAAAGCGCCACCCTCGATCTCGAAGATGTAGTTCCGCTGCAGATCCAGCTCCCGGAGCCGCGCCAGGCCCCCGAAGACGGCCTCGTCCAGCCGCATGAGCGTGTTCCTGGCCAGGGACACGGCCTCCAGGGCGGCCAGGCCCTGCAGCATGAGGGCCGCCATGTCCTCTGTCAGGCCGTTGCCCGCCAGGTCCAGGCGCCGCAGCCCCGGCAGGGTGTGCAGGGCTGCAGCCGTCTCCCTGAAGTGCTCCGAGAGGCTGTTGTCAGCCAGGCTCAGGCTGGACAGCCGGCGCTGCCCCCGGAAGGCGCGGTGGCCCAGGCGGCCCAGGCGGCAGCTGCGCAGGCTGAGGCTCTCCAAGGCCTGGTAGGGCTGCAGGGAATGGTTCCACAGGGTCTCCAGGGGGTTGGCATCCAGGATGAGGACCTGGGAGTTTGATGGGAGGTGGAGGGGCACCGAGGCCAGGTTCTGCCCTTGGCAGTCAGTGACTCCGCCCACCTAGGTCAAGAACACACGGGTCAGCCAGGAGCGCGGCTCTGAGGCACACAAACTCAGTGCACTTGTGTCCCTGCCACCATGGGGCAGGACTCTGAAGATCAGAGCTTCCCCAACTGGGGAATGAACTCAGGGCCTCTGCATGTACTATATCCCCAGCCCCTTGTCAAAAGTTTCTACTTCGAGACAGGCTTTGCTAAATTACTGAGCTGTCCGCACTGGGCTCCGGCCTTAGCTGCCTGGAGTACTGGGACTACAGGCACGGAAGTAAGACCGGAAGTCAGGCATGGCTGTGCACACCTGTAATCTCAGCCCGTGGGAGACTGAGGCGGGAGGATCATGAGTTTGTAGCCAGTGTGGGATATTTGGGGAAACTCTGTCTCAAAAAACAGAAACAAAATTGTTTTAAAATTAATGAACAAGGGCAGGAGGAATAACACAGCAGTTAGAGCACTTGCCTAGCAGGCACAAGGCCCTGAGTTCAGTTCCCCAGCACCACATAAGCTGAGTGTGGTGGCACACACCTGTAATCCTACCATTTGGGAGGCTGAGGCAGTAGGATTGCTATGAGTTCTTGGCCAGCCTGGCCTACATAGTGATTTCAGGAGCAGACTGGACAAGAGTGAGACCCTGTTTCAGAAAACAAAACAAAATAAATAAAGCACCCCCAGAATGTTAGAGTTGATGGGAACCTCTGTTAACTGGAGACCAAGAGGGGACAACTCTAATAGAAATTTGTTTTTAGCCATGAGGACCTTGGGCCAGGTCTCCCCTGGAAATGTGAGCTCCAGCCCTACCATTGTTTTCTGCATGACCTCATTAAACCTAATCTAATTTCCTCTGCAAAAATGGAGATTAAAAATAGCACCGGCTTGGAAGGATTATTGTTAAGGAGAAAGCGGCCGCCGTGCCGAGCTCAGTGCATGGCAGGCCGGCACTTGGTAAGTCGTTCGCGGCACACGGAGTGTTGCCGATGCACCATACCATCTGTGGACCTAGCCGAGCCGCTGCTGGGCAGTGACATCTTTGTTCCATGCCGTGATCTGCCGGGAAAGCTTCCTCCATTCTGCATGGATAACGTGACCGCCTGGAGGGCTGAGGTAGAGCGACCGCAGGCGGGGGGGGGGGGGGGGGGGGGGGGGGGGGGGGGGGGGGGGGGGGGGGGGGGGGGGGGGGGGGGGGGGGGGGGGGGGGGGGGGGGGGGGGGGGGAGGTTGTGGGGACAGCTGTGGGTGCAGGGCAGCGTCCTGGGCCCAGGAGCAGTGCAGGGGGTGTGGCCGGAAGGAGGGAGGAGCCGGGCAACGCTGGCACCTGAGCCCAGGGCTCCAAGGCCCAAGCCAGCGCTTTTCCCAGGCGCCCTTGCCTGCGACTGTGCAGTGTAAACTCGCAGGAGGGATGGTGACCCGGTCTCACCGCAGGAGTGGCACAAGTCTGGCTACTTTATAGCTCAGGCCTGTGCTGGGCAAAATTGGCAAAGACCAGTCAGCCGTAGTGTGTCAGTTAGGTGTCAAGGAAAAAAAGAGAAAGTCTGAAGGGCTAACTAAGTTAGAAGAGCACTGTGAGCCAAGCCTGGTGTCACAGGCCTATAATCCCAGCGCTTTAGAAGGCTGAGGCAGGAGGATCACGAGTTTGAACCTAGCTGGAGCTGGGTTCGATCCCCAATACCACCACCACCAACAACAACAGCAAAAAGACGTAGGAGAGCAATATGATTCCCATTATACAGACTGGCCAGTATGACAAGGCCCAGGATGGCCTGCCATGGAGCGGGGGGCCTCAGTCCACAGGGGTGGTGGAACCCGGGCCAGGTGCTGAGGCGGAAGAAGCAAACCCTCCAGTGTGATCTTCGGTCCCGCCACTTCCTACTTAGCTTTGCAACCTGGGCAAGAACTTACCTCTCAGAATCTTAAATTTCTTCCCTGATTTTTAAAAACAAAACCCTCTAGTAATTAAAAATTGCTGCTGTATTGAAGTATGGAGCCAGCCTGGTGGCTGAGTTTTGTAATCCCAGCATGCTGGAAGGCAGGAACATCATAAATCCCAGCCCAGCCTGAGAAACTTAGCAATTTGGTGAGTGCTTGTCTTAAAAATCAAAAATGGGCTGGGGAGGTAGCCCCGTGTGCCGGTGCTGGGCTTAATTCCTAGTACCACAGGTGTGTGTGCACGTGTACACACACACATACAAAGAGAAAGAGAGAGAAGAAAGACAGAGTCAGGCCCAACAGGACAGGTCTGGAATCCCAGCACTCTGGGAGGCTGAGACAGGAAGACTGCGGGTTCGAGGCCAGCCTGTGCAATTTGGTGACTTAGCAAGACTGTCCCAAAATCAAAATTAAAAAATGGGCTGGGGATACAGCTCAATGTGGGAGCCCTGGCCTCCACCCCCAGGACCACAAAAAAGGTTTTTGACTTTTTTTTTTTTTTTGAGACAAGGTCTCGCTCTGTGATCCAGGCTGGTCCTGAATTCACTTCAGAACCCAGGCTGGCCGTGGATTCACAGCAACCCTCCTGTCTCAGCCTCCCGAGTGCTGGGATTACAGGCGTGCGCCACCACGCCCAGCTTATATGGTGCTGGGGAATCGAACTTGGGTACGTAGCGCTTGCTCAAGTGCTTTAACCGCTGAGCCATTCCTCCAGCCCCACAAAAAAAGGTTTTAAAAAAAAGAAATATAAAAAAAAAAAACAAATTCTTTAGTCATCCCAGCCTGGCCCTCACACTTATGCTACCAAGCTCACATTGCACCTCTTCCTGGGTCTAAGCTGTTACCTGCCTTGGTAAAGCAAAAGCGCACGCCCTGCAGCCCGACCAGCAGCAGCCTGTTTCCCCCTTGGCAATGATATATGGTAGACAGAGGCCGGCTTTGTCTTTGGGAACTGCGTTAGTTCACTATCTGACTAGCAAAGCATTCTGGGTCACTTTATTGGGGCTCTGTTTTTGTTGTTGTTGTTGTTCTTTTCTTGGGGCTGGGGATTGAGCTCAGAGGCTCACACCCACTCAGTACAAAAACAGGTGCTCTATGACTGGGTGACACCCCGGGCCCTTTGGCTGTGATTTTTATCAAATGGGTAATCTTGATTTGGTTACCTCACCACAAGGACCTCTGTAACCTGACCTGCAAAGTAGAAATTAGACTTGTTGTTAACTTTCTCATGTTTTTTTTTTTTGAGGACTGACTTATTTGCTGATGTAAAAGCACACTTATAATGCATAATAAATTTTCATGGTACTAGCATAGCATGCTTAATAAATGTTAGCTAAAATTAGTTACATGGCCCAGTTAATTAACCTACCCGTTGTTGAGTTGTTTTAAAGTTCTGGGTAGAGGGGCTGGAGGAATAGCACAGCGGTTAAAGCACTTGCCTTGCAAGCACAAGGCCCTGTGTTCAATTCCCCAGCACCACATAAAGAGGGGAGTAGTGGTGCACACTTGTAATTCCAGCACTTAGGAGGCAGAGGCAGGAGGATTGCTGTGAGTTCAGAGCTAACCTGGGCTACATAGTGAGTTCAGGACCAGCCTGGGCTACAAAACGAGACCCTGTCCACCCCAGCCTCCCCCCCAAAAAATCAAGTTTTGGGTAGAAATGGATGAAGCAGAATGAATTTGTTGTTCCAAGTCCCCTAAAAATATCTTGGGAATTATGACTGGGATGGCATTGCCATAATGAATTAAATTTGGGGGAGAACTTAACATTTTCACAAACTGGAATCTCGCCATTCAGGGTCAATGTAGGTCCCTGTGCCCTATGAGGACCCTCTGGGCAGTGTTGTGGTTGTGGACTTTCCTCCAGCCGTGAGTTCCTCTCCTGCCACAACCACTGGAGCTGAAAGGGCAGACGGTGACAATTCCCTGTGGACCTGTTAAAGTGCTACACGGGACCCCACGGGCATCAGAGCCTCCGAAACCCTTACTGTGTTGGCTTTGTCATGTGGCTAATGCAGGGAGAGGCAACAGAGGGTCCCTGGAGTTGCAAACTTCAAGTCCTCAAATCACAGGAGGCACGGGAAGTCTCATTGGAGGTTCCTGTCAGTAGCGTCCCTACTCCTGTCCTCTGGCTCAGAAGGGGTAGGCAGGGAGTCCAGCTTGAGCCCTGCAAGGTGGCATTGTGGTCTAGATCCAAAATATCCCCTCAAAGTCTCATGTGTTTGGAAGGTGACTGAATCCTGGGGTGCTATGACCCTGTCCATAGGTTCATGGCTGATGGTGCAGTTAGGAAGTGGGCGTGGCTGTAGGCAGGGTGATGGGGGCATGGCCTGGAAGGTGTGCTCTGGTCTCCAATCCTCCCTCCTGTGTCTGCTTCCTGGCGTCCACACTTCCTGGCTTTAGCTCTCCTCCACCACACTCTCCCTCCATGCCCTTTCTGCCTGGGAATCAGATGACTGTGGGCTGAAACCTCTAAAAACCACGAGGCAAAGTGAACTTCTCTCTCTCTAAGTTGTGGGTGCCAAGTGTTTTGTCCCAGGTATGGGAAAGTGACTAACTTCAAGCTGTGTTCTCTCCTCTTCCTGTCCTTTGCGACCCCTGAGCCAGCTGAGCTGAAGTTAATGGAACAGTGGATGTCAAATTAGGGAATTAATAATATCAGTGATAACAGATGAAACACAGAGCAGCTGCCGCAGGTGAGGTCCCATCTGGAGTGCTTCGCGTGGGTCAGAGCGTTTCCTCATCCTAACAGCCGGGGCTGAGGTGTCATTCCAAAGCACTCCTCGTTACTGCTCTGTCTTACAGATGAGAAAAACGATGACACGAAGTGGCCCAAGTGTTGACAAGCTGGGGCTTAAACCTGACCAGTCCGGCTTGACTCCTACATACTGGAGTTTAGCACAGCGGTTGGAACTGTGATGATTGACCTTTTTTTCTTTTTTAAAGACTAATCAGTTGGCTTTAAAAACTCATTCTTAGCTGGGGGCACAGGCCTACATGTAGTCCTAACGCTCTGGGAGGCTGAGGCAGGAGGACTGCAAGTTCGAGCCCAACCTGCATAGGTTAGTGACTGAGCAAGACCCCGTCTCTAAATAAATAAACAGGACTGGAGATTTGGGACATAGCTCAGTGGTTAAAGCACTTGGCTAGGCCCTGGGTTTAACTATCCAGTACTGCATAATAAAAATTAGCTGGGTGGTTGGTGGCATATGCCTGAAATCCCAGGGCTGGGTAGATTGAGGCAGGAGGATTGCCATGATTTTGAGGCCAGCCTGGGCTATATACAGTGAGTTTAGGACTAGCCTGGACTACAGAGTGAGACCCTGTCTCAAACAGAACAAATAAGGCTGGAAATGTAGCTCTGTGCAAAGACCTTGGGTTCAATTTCTAGTACTAAAAAAAAAAAAAAAAAAAAAAGGATGGAAAGCCAGTGATCTCTTGAGTGTAGGGCTGAGCCCTGACCCCCAGTATGTGCTCCCAGAGCCCCGCTGTGCTTGGCCTCCAGGAACACTGACTGAGTGCACACGTCTCCAGGGGACTTGTGATGTCCTTGCTGTGTTATAGGCCAAGGAGGACGCTGCTGGAAATGAGCTTAGTTACTCCCAGCTCGTTCCCACGGAAGGGCCGGATGTCCGGAGAAGGGAGCCGCGGGCTGGGCATGCAGGCTGGGTCGTCCTCAGCCCAGGGGGAGGACAGCGCTTCTGTTGATCCTCTACGTAAGCATCCACCTGGGTGACGGCCACTAGAGGCAGGTTGGCTCTGGCCTCCGCCAGCAGCGGCACTCAGCCACCCAGATTCCTGACAAGTCGCTCCTGTGCCACACAGCTGACCAGGGCCTGCCTCTGAGACCTCCAGTCTGCAGCAGCTATGGAAAAGGTGGCCAGGGCCTGCATGGCCTTTCCCAACCTCCCCTCCACCCCCCAACCACCTTTTTATTTGAGACAGGGTCTCACTCTGGGGCCCAGGCTGGTCCTGAACTCACTATGAAGCGCAGGCTGGCCTTGGACTCATGGCAATCCTCCTGTCTCAGCCTCCCAAGTACTGGGATTACAGGCGTGTACCACCACGCCCAGCTTTTGTGGTGCTGGGGAGTTGAACTTGGGTACTTAGTGCTTGACTTAGCACTTGCTAGGCACTTGAACTTCTGAGCCATGCCTCCAGCCCCCAAGCATCCTTGAGAGCAGTGGTCACTAACTTTCTTTGGCACTAGGGACCAGTTGAGCAGAAGACAATTCAATGCGGAGGGGCGGGGATGAGCAGCGCGGCCTCAGTGCCACCTCGGATCATGTGGGGCGCAGCCTAGTTTCCTCAGACAGGCAGTTCACTGTGGGGTTCCTGCTCCTAAGGGAACCTAATGCCACTGCGGATCTGACAGGGGGCGGAGCTCAGGCGGTCACGTCAGTGATGGGGAGCGGCTGCAAATATAATGATGCTTCCTTCCTGCCCTGGCCCACCGCTCCCCTCTGCAGAGCAGCCCAGGTCCTAGCCGGGTGGCCTAGGGGTGGGGGACCCCTACTCTGGAGGACTTTTGGTGAAAGAGCAGATGCTCGTGGTATTGGGTGAGGCTGACTGACTCTTGACTCACTCACTTTCTCTCTTCCTGGCGGGCAAGCCATCAGCTTCCCAAGCACCCAAGGGTGTAAGGACCAGAGAGACAGACAGGGCTTGAGGGGGCACTTACCGACTTGCAGCCCCCTTGGGCAGCCGCCGCGGCGGCCCCACTTTCGTCCCTCCACTCCACAGCACAGAAGTGAAAGCCCAGGCAGAGCCACACGAGCAGCAGCTCCATCGCAAGAGCAGCACTGCGGACAGAGGGCGGGAGAGCTGGTCAAGGGGCGGTGGGGCCTTGGGCAGGGCCAGGGCTCTACCGCTGGCCCCGGAGGCCCAGTCACTTGGAGGTGAAACCCACTGATCAGTCCAGTCCCTGGGTCCCCCAGCGCTGCCAGCAAAACCACCGACAAGGGCTTGTTCTCCTTCGGCACGGCGGCGGCCCTGCGAGGCCCCAGAGGGCACCGGAGGCTCCCTCACCCGGCCCCCTGCCCGCGGAGCTGGACACACAACTGTCTCAACAAAGCCAGCACGGTGGCTCTATCCAGGCCTAGGGAGACCAGCCTGAGGAATTTAGGGACTCACTGAAACCCTGTCCCGAAGTAAAAATAAAACATAAAGCGATGGAGCTGTGCTTGGTGCGCAGGCCCGGGGCTCATCCCCACGGCTGGGGCGAAAAGCCTCAGGTCACGAGGGGCAGAGACTGAGGGACCTCTCTCCTGCAGGTGCCGTGACCTCCTGCTGGGTGAGGGGAGCCCAGTGGCTTCCCAAGGCCCTGGCGGTCCCGCGCAGCTGCCTCTCCTTGCCCATGGCCCCCGGGAAGGAGCACGGGTTGGTGCCTCAGTTTACCACCAGCACCCACGCGAACCTCTCCCCTCCTGCTGACGCGCCCAGGCCCCTTGGGCCCCTTCCTCTTTCCCCTCTCTCTAGGTCACCAGGCCGGTTTCAGGAGCGAATCTTACTTCCTGAAAGCCCCTGGTGACAGCAGAGTAACTATGTCACTAGTGAAAGCCGGTGAGTCAACCCCGGCCTGGGCACTTCTCCTTCCCCCAAGAGCACCTCCAGTTTTGCGTCTGTCAGTCCCCACTGGGCCCTGGGAGTCCCCGCCGGGGTCCTGGTTCTGCTGTGCCTGGGTGGGAACTACAACTTCATGGCCAAGACAGCACACAGATGGCAAAAGCAAAGCCACCCCCACGGGCTCCTGTCCCAGTTTCGTGCCAGCACCCTTCCCTCCCCCCATGCTGTAGAGTCCTCAGCGACTGGGCCAAGTTGCCAGAGGCAGCGGGTGTCACGGCCCCCAAGTGTCACCACGGACTCATCCTATGGAACTGCATATGACGTGTTCTAGTGCCGCCTGATTTTTCCTTTTATTTTCTCTGAGGAAAGATGTGGAAATGGCACACAGCTCCCTCCCTGCTCCCCTGCCTGTCGGGTGAGCCTGGGCTGGTACAACCTGCTGGCCACTGGATCTTTCTAGAACAGCCAGCCCTGGGACATTAGAATGCTCAGTCGCCAGACTGTCCCAAAGAGCGCTAGCTTTCCCTGTGTAGTGGTGACGTTTGGGGTGTCTTGTGCATGGAATTTAGTGCTTGCCTAATTTTTCTCAGAGCATTACTTTTACTTCCAATGTTCTATGACATTACTTATATATTTTAATATTCTGTATATGCACAGCGACCTTTGAGACACACTACAAATGGGTACAAAGCGCATTTCCCCAGGGACACCCTGACTCCAGATAGGAACGCTTTGCTGTGTCTGGTGTTGGTGACAGTTTGGGGTACACAATTCTAATTTCCAGGTCAGCAGGAATCTTGCAGATTTAAAATGACATCCTCTCCTTCCTCCTAATTGTAGCTAAGGACCAGAAAAAAATAAACACATCCTGCTGTGTCCCTGGCCAGTCTTTCGAGCAGGAAGCAGCAGGATGTGGTGGGAAGATCAGGGACATTGGAAACTGACAGTCCAGAGTTCGAATTCTGGCTCCACAGCTCCCTGTTCAAACATCGGCCGCTTATGTAAAGTCTCCAAGCCAGAGACAATCCTTCTATGCAGCGAAAGTCACTGTAACTAGTCACACGGAGTCTCCGGAGGGTCCCAGAGCATAAGGTCTGTGAGACAGCGGGTGGGCCGGGGGTGGCTGCTGGGGTCCAGACACCAGTGCGCTCGGGAAGCGATGGCTGTTCCTGGGTGCACTCTGAGCCGAGTCAACAGCAACACGAAACAGAGAGAAGAGAGTCATTTGGCTGGAAGGATGACATTACTACGCCCGGAAGGGTGGACTAATTCTATCTGAGCCCGGCCTGGGGGTGCAGGCCTGCAATCCTGGCAACCGGGGAGGCTAACAGGAGGACTGCAAGGTGGAGCCCAGCCTGGGCGACTTGGCAAGACATTGTCTCAAAAAACAAAAAACAAAAAAGTGGTTGAGCATTTGCCTACCAACTGTGAGGTCCTGGGTTCAGTCCCCAGCACAACAAAGATGAACAAAACCAAAAACCAAAACAAACCAAAACCACAAAGGGGCTTGGGAGGCGGTGCCACACCAAGGGCACCGCAGAACCACTGTAATAATAATAAGTAAATTCCACATTATCGACCCAGGGACAGATGGCACAGATGTCAATGCTGGCCGAGAGCTGCGTGTCCTGTGCTCCACCCTCCCATCCCTGCCCTGCGTGGCAGATCCAGGCCCTGCAGGCTCCGCTTCCCAAACTCAGGGGTCAGCGGGCGCCCCTCTCGCTGGCCTCTGGGCTCGTGGGCCCCCACTCTCCCCCCAAGCCTCACTCTACCCATATCTCCAGAGACTCCAGAGCTTCTGGAAGCTGCTGACCTCTGGGCAACCTTCAGCTTCTTGGGCTTTCCCACTGGGTGTCACCAGTTTCCTCTGCCCTAAACAATGGGGGGATTTCTGTTTCCTGGCTGGCCCTTGACTCGCCATGCCATGGTGTGATGACAATGACTGACAATGACCTTGAAGCCCTGAGTGAAAAGGGACAAGCAACCCTGTTCCACGGCCGAAGCCATTTAGGTCACGTGCACTTGTCATGTGACATGCCAGGTGTTTTGCTCTTGATTTTTTATTTATTTTTTTGAGTAGAGAAAAATTGTTTTGGGCCACATATAAAATACATAATACAGTCAATGTGTGTGTATATGTGTGTGTGTATATAAAATAAAACTTTATTAATGATAAATATTAATATTTATTTAAAAATCTATATATATATAAAATAAAACTTTAATTTTAAAAAGTGTTTATTGTAGGGCTGGAGAAGTGGCACAGTGGTTAAAGCACTTGCCTACCAAGCACAAGGCTCTGAGTTCAATTCCCCAGCTCCACATAAAGCTGGACGTGGTGGCGCACGCCTGTAATCCCAGCACTCAAGAGGCTGAGGCAGGAGGATTGCCATGAGTCCAAGGCCAGCCTGGGCTACAGAACAAGACCCTGTCTCAGAAGGCAAACAAACAATAATATTTATTGTAATATTAATGAAAAATGAGGGCACCCCCACCCCATCCTAGACCTCAGGTAGTCACGCCTGATCTGGGTTAACAAACATGTTTCTAGATTTGATTCCATAGCTGCAAACAGCTTCCCTGGAGGCAAGGGACTGGCAGAGAAGGGTTCAGGACTAACAGCTTGGGCGCCAGATCTCCCTGGAAAATCCCATGAGCCCTCTGTGCCAGGGCGCACAGCCCTGACTTGCTCTCCTCCCCCGCTGTGGCATCTGCCACCAGGGACAGGGCTGTGACGCCTGCGGAGGAAGCCATCAGCTAGTGTCATACGTACAGCAGCAATCACTGAGAATTTTGTCTCCAAAACAATAGGACACACTCGGGTGGCTTTCAAGAGTGTGATCTGGATGGAGGGAAGGCGGGAAGAGCAGCGCATTCCGTTAGGCACTAGGATTTACTTCAGGCCGGCTGCGGGAGAGGATGGCAGGAGCTGAGTGCAGTGAGGCCCGAGCGACCCCCATGAAGACACGACGGCCTAATGGTGATGTTAGCTAGTCTGCCCCACCCCCCCCGACCTCAGGAGAAAGGACAGTCACACACCCGGATATCAACAAGACCCCAGGCGATGACCACTGCCAGCAATTCCTACCAGGCAAACGCCTCAGCAAAGAAAATCAGGGTGACTTCAGTCTTTCTCAGCATCTACACTGGGCATCTCCTGGGGTCAGTTCCAGCCCCCACACAGCCTCCGAGGGTGACACGGTGGACCCACAGGGCCCCTGCGGCCCCCTGGGTGAAACCACAGCGCTTCGGCCCAGTCATGAGGGAACCTCCAACACACCAGGTGACATGGGCCTGCATGCCTGCTGCTGACAAGCGACTTGGATTCTTCCAGAGAGCCGGGTGGGGAGAAGGGAGGCCACCGGAGCTGGCGTGGGCGGTGGGTCTGTGTGTGGCTTTGGGAAAACAAAACAAACAAACAAACAAACAAGTCCACCCTTCGAGAGAAGGGGTGAAAGGAAGGGGGAAGGGAGATAAACTTGACGGGACATGTGTCCTGCAGCAACGCCTCCCGAAGAGCAAAGACATCCGGAATAAAAAGAAGAATTTAGGGAAAAAAATCCTCGGGAACCCAGTGGACATTGACACGTGCCCCACATGATGTGCTTTCTGATAGTGCTACAGACAGGTGATATTATTGGATTACTGCAAATTTTCTGAAAATGATTCTGTGGTTGAGTGAGGAAGGGCAAGGACCCTGATTCCTAAGTGATGCAGGAGCGACGTTTCAGAATGTCTATAATTTATGTAACCTACTTTCAGATGGTTCAACAAGTAAAACACGACCAACTGTGCAACTCGGCACTGTACTTTCTGTGAACTGTTCTCTCCATGTGAAAATTTCCAGTACAAAAATGAAAAAATGAGATAAATATTCTAAAGGGGAAGGTAAAACTGTGGTAGCCTCTGTCTCCAATTTTCCAGGAATTTTTACCAGGCCTTTGTCAGTGTTCTTCCTAGGAAGATGCTCAGGAAACATTTGCTAAATTAAAAATGCGTAAACACACTGGGTCCCATGGCACAGGCCTGCAATCCCAGCACTCTGGGAGGCTGAGGCAGGAGGATTGCGAGTTTGAGCCCAGCCTTAGCAAGATGCTGTCACAAACCAAAACTAAAGAAAATGTGCTGGGGACGTAGCTCAGTGTCACAGCCTTATTACCGCACAGCAGCAACCAAACCAAACCAAAACCCAGCACAACTACATACACACATAACCCTTCAGTGGACTTTGAACACATCAGGGTTCACACTGGCGTTTCCTGTGATCTCGCATGCATGCTGGGACCCCAGTGATGTTACGTCATATACCCAACTAGTCAGAAAATATGATACAAGAACATGATTTCTGGGCTAGTGGAATGGCTCAGTGGTTAGAGTGCTTTCCTAGCAAGTGCTAAGTACCCGAGTTCAATTCCCCAGCACCACATAAGCTGGGTGTGGTGGCACATGCCTATAATCCCAGCACTCAGGAGCCTGAGGCAGGAGGTTGTGAGTTTGAATCCAGCCTGGGATACAGAGCGAGACCCTGTCTCAAAAGGGGGCTGGGGGTGGGCAGGAAGCATAACTCACTGGTTGAGAGCACTTGCCTGGCAAGGGCAGGGCCCTGGATTCAATTCCCCAGTGCCACACAGGCTGGGCACCTGTAGAAAATAAATAAATAGAAAATATAGGCTGTGCCACAGGCCCAGCTCAAAACATTAATAAATAAAAACCAAGAAATGGTGGTTTCCACAGCCAGGTTGGCAGCTCTGTCCACCCATCTGTGGAGCAGGAGGGACAGCCCTGGGGAGGATCATGTGACCTTGCCACCCCACCGCGATGCCAGAACCCCGGGGAAGCCGCTGGCCACACGAGGGATCCGGGACCAAGGGCAGAGGGTCATTAGTGGTGAGAACTGGAGGAGGTGGCCTGGAGTGGCCGAGGGGACCGTTTAGGAGCATCCATGGGACAGCAGGTGCTGCGAGGGAGACAGGGCAGATGGCAGAGAGCACAAGGCATCCGGGAGCGGCTGCGCAGTTGGCACAGGAAGCCTCAGAGGGCAGAGCAGGGGAAGGAGCCGCCAGGGCAGCCTGGTGCCCGCGTGGGCATCTGAGGCCGCTGCCAAGGCCAAGGTCACTGGCCAGCTGTGCGGCAGAGCTGGCTCCGGCCTCCGGCTTGGCAGTGAGAAGAAGAGCCTTTTCTTTCTTTTTCTTCATACAGGGGATTAAACCCAGGACCTTCGCCCTGAGCTGCATCCCAGGCTTGAGGGGCTGGAGGCACGGCTCAGTGGCTACAGGGCTTGCCTAGCAAGCACTAAGCCAAGCGCTAAGAAGCCGAGTTCGATTCCTCTTTGCCATGTAAGCTGGGCGTGGTAGCGCAGGCCTGTAATCCCAGCACTCAGGAGGCTGAGGCAGGAGGATTGCCATGAGTCCAAGGCCAGCCTGGGCTACAGAGCAAGACCCTTTCTCTAAAAATATATACATAAAAGCATCAATCACCATAAAAGACTCAGGGCTATGAGTCCCCCTCACCTCGAACGCTCTGGTCCCAGGTGCTTGTGCTGCCCTGTGGGCATGGAGGTCGCTTTCCTGAGCCTTCAGAGGCATGGTGAATGGCCGCCCGGCAGAAGGGCCGGCTGGTGAAACACCACGACTGCACCATGTCCCCACCCATGGGATTCACTGGCGCTGGCACTGCGTGACCTCTGGCTCCGCCCCAGTCACACTGACCATGAAAGGTCAATGATTTGAACAAATTCAGATCATCAGGGCAGCCATGATAGGGCAGCAAAGACCCTCAGGAATGAGGACTTGCAGCACGGCTTCAGAGTGGCCAGAGTGCTGGGTTGTGGGGCTACCAGGGGACCCCGTCTCAGACAGATGCATGTCAACGTGTTCTGTCTTTTTTCTTTTTAAGACAGGATTTTGTGCTCTGTAGTCCAGTTGGTCCTGAACTTGATAAATAGCCAGGCTATCCTCCTGCCTCAGCCAGTCCCTAGAGCTGAGATTACAGGTGCATATTACCACCACTACCTAATTTTTCTGTGGTGCTGAGGGGCTGATCCCAGGGCCCTGAGCACACTGGGCAAGCGCTCCAGCCACCAAGCTACACCCCAGGCCACGTCAACACGCCCTTTTAATAATAAGTCGACTGTTTGCATCTAACCATCCACCCTGGTTCTTGCTCCCCTCTGGAATTGGAGATCGACCTCTTGGCTGGCCGTCCCTTCAAGGACAGACGCATTGCTGAGGGCCGCCTCGCTGCCACTGTGGAGGTGACAGTACTCAGGCCACACATGGAATGATAAGGACACAGCAGTCCTGGGATGCTGCGCACCGCTTCCCTCACACTGGGTGCACAGAGGCCTCGCTCCTGATCTCAGGGCCACGGTGAGTCAGTCAGCCCGCGACCTGCGTGCTCAAGGCCAGGTCGCTGGTGCCACTCCGGGCACGGGCCTCCCTCAGAGCTGACTGTTCCAGCCAGGAGCGCGCCTTGCCCCTGGACGCCTGGTTGTGATGCGCAGAGGGGTGGCATGGTCACCTGCGTGTGTGAGACACCACGGGGTCTCTGCAGACTGATCCGACCCATGATGCACTAGCTGTTCTGTTCCTTTGGGTGTCACAGCCTTGTCCCTTTGGTCACTTCTGATAAAGAAAGCGGGGAGGGGGGTAAGGGAGGTGGGAGGGAGGGGGAGAGAGAAAGAGAGAGAGAGAGAAATAGAGAGAGAGAGAGAGAGAGAGAGAGAGAGAGAGAGAGAACTATCCTGCAGTAAGAGCAAGCATGGGAGGGACCCTGGGACCCTGAGTAGGAGGGTAAGAGCCCAGGACATGTCAGCTCCTTCATTCCAGTGGTGACCACAAGTGACACTTCGTAGGGTGCTGTGCTACTTTGGATGTGGAGTGTCTCCAGATTGCGTATTTGGGCAGACTGGGGTCACTACGACCCTTCTCTCTTGGGAGGTCGGCATGGCTGGTTGCAGTGGCCGCAGTGGCCGCTTGGGACTTGATCTGGAGGGATTGCATCAACTTGTCGAGATTGGGGGCACCCAGGGCAGAGCTATTAGGTGGGTGCCGGTGCCTTGTGGGCCAGGAAATGAGGGAGGGGCAACCGCCCTGGGCATGTGCATATTGGGTATTTTTTTTTTTTTGAGACAGGGTCTCGCTCTGTAGCCCAGGCTGGTCGTGAACTCACTATGGAGCCCAGGCTGGCCTTGGACTCAGGACAGGTGTGTGCCACCATGCCCAGGGTTTTTTTGTGGTGCTGGGGAATTGAACTCAGGACCTTGAGCTCCCCAGGCAGATGCTTTCACTGCTGTGCCATTCCCCGGCCCTGCTGTTGGGCATTTTGTCTCAGCAACAAGAAAGTAACTAAGATGCACTGTGTCATGAATGAATAGAAGAATGCAGGTGAGACCCCCAGTCAACGGGAGAGAACAAGGGCCTCTGGGGTGGGGGCAGTGCTGTGTGGCTGTGGAAGGCGGGGGCGGGGCACAAAGATGACAATAGCCAGGACTTCCAGCAAGACCTCCAGGAACTATGGGGCCTCCCCTCAGCCCCTCAGGGGCCGGGCACTTCCTGCAGCGACACCCGGGAAGGCGTCTTCCTCCGGCAAATAGTCAGTGCTGCAGTGCAGCGTGTCCCGAAACCCTGTGCGTGTTCCTGTGCACAGTGACTTCTGGAACATTCAGTGCTTTGAATTTAGTGCGTGACTAAATGTTTTCTTGTAGCATTAGTTTTACTTCAAGTATTATGACACATTAATCCTGAGCAAAGACATCATACTTATTTATTAATTAAAAATAAATTCAGTACTGGAGATGGAGCCCAGGGCCTTCATGCTAAGCTACATCCCCGGCCCTTTTTGATTCTGAGACAGAGTCTTTAGTAACTTGCCCAGGCTGGACTCGAACTTGCGATCCTCCTGCCTCAGCCTCCTGTAGTGCTGGGATTACAGGCGCGTACCACCACCCCCAGTTTATAGTTTTAATATTTTGTATGTATGGCATATGAAATGAAGGGCACCCGTGGGAGGTGGGGCCACCCGGGGCCTGCGGGGAAGGGTGCCAGGGTTCCTGGGTAACAGCTGAGGCGGCCTGCTGGGACAGAAATGAAAACAGATGTGCCCACCCCCATGCGCGCTTTCCTTAGACGGTGGCACACCAGGGGACGGGGGACACCAGGGGTTGGGGGGACACCAAGGGATAGGGGGCCAACTCGGCGGTTAAATCACGTGCCCAAAGAGGCATCAAGATATTGCTGCTGCAGCCTATCCTGGGGGTACTGAGGGGTGCAGTGAGTCAGACGCAGAAGATTAAATACGTTAAATATCGCACTGTTTCTCCGAGTTGGGAAACCCAGAACACAGGCATTCTACAGAACCACATGGGTGTGACAGTGGGAGTTCCGAGGTACAGGAGGAAGGGATCGTAATATTGATGCGATACATATGTGCACAGAATACTCAAGTCCATTGTAAACATTATTGCAATTATATATATATATATATATATATATATATATACACATATATAAATTGTGGGAAAACATTTTTTAAAAAGCACTTGCCTAGCAAAGGCAAGGCCTTGAGTTCAATTCCCCTGGCACCACCTAAGCCAGATGGTGTGGCCCGCGCTAGTCATCCCTGCACTCAGGAGGCTGAGGCACGAGCACTGTGGCGAGTTCGAGGCCGGCCTGGGCTCCATAGTGAGATCAGAACCAGCCTGGACTGCTGAATGATCAATCCTGTCTCAAAAAAAAAAGAAACAAAACCCAGACCACACGCTGAGGAATGGCTGCCACAGGCCCGTGACCCAGGTCTGTGGGACAGCAGGAGGGCGCCACAGCCCAGGAGGCGCAGGTGTGTCGCTGGAACAACTCTCGTGAGACCCGACGGATTGATCATATCATCCTGCTGCCCGGGAGACTGAGGCACACCCAGGCAGGGCCAGGTAAGCTGAGGAGCCCAGCGGCGAAGCCTACCCGGATCTGCGAGTTCCGCATCCCCAACACCACACGCCCTGGCCGCCCTGACACGCTGCTGTTGTTGACTAAATCACACAAGCTGTTTCCTCTGTGGGAAGATTCTGTGCTTCCCTTTACCGACCAAACTCTTATTCACCCGTCACGGCCCAGAGCACAGAGAGGCAATCTGAGGTCCACAGTTTTGTTTTGGCTGTTGTTGGCTTCTTTATTTTGCTTCAGCCATAGAAATAAAGTTCTTTTTAAAGGCTGGAGGAGTGGATCAGCGGTTAAAGCAGTTGTCCAGCAAGTGCTAAGTCAAGTGCTGAGCACCGGGAGTTCGATTCTCCAGCACCACATAAACAGGGCGTGGTGGTGCACGCCTGTAATCCCAGCACTCTGGAGACTGAGGCAGGAGGATTGCCATGAGTCCAAGGCCAGCTTGGGCTTTATAGTAAATTCAGGACCAGCCTGGGCTATGGAGTGAAACCCTGTCTCAAAAGTAAAATAAAATTCTTTTTAAAACTTTGATTGTATATGTATGAATTCTATTGTATATTTTATATGTGGCCCAAAACAATTCCTCTTCATTCAAAAAAAAAGGAGGCCAATCCCTGGCATGCCCTAGGCGAGGCATGAATGATGTGCGGCCCTCGCATGACCTTTAGTGGTTCCCATGAGCAATATTAAGAACCCATGCAACATGATAGTATATTAGGGCCATTTGTATTTGAATTAAGGGGTAGTTAGAGGGGGATTCATGGCAAATATGTCTTTACTGTAATTTTTGTGGTCCTGGCAATAGAAGCCAAGGCCTTCCAACTAGGCTACACCCCCAACTCTTTTTATTTTTTTAATTAAAAAAATGTTCAAGAGTCTTAGTCACTAAACTGCACATGCTGGACTCAAATTTGCAATTGTCCCGCCTCAGCCTCCCAGGCTGCTGGGATTGTGGGCGTGCACCACTAGGCCTGGTTTACCATATTTTTTCTTAATTTAAACATTCGCTGCATTTTTAAAGTCATACTTAACTGAAAGGGACGATTCAGACTGGGGTGACTCAAGGAAGGGTTCGGTAACCTTATAGCACTAGAGAGGCCACCAGGGGAGTCAGCCCTATAATCCAAGCACTCTGGGAAGCTGAGGCAGGAGGATCGCAAGTTTGAGCCCAGCTTGGGCAGATCAATAATTTAGACATCCTTAGCAAGCTGACAGGGAGATCATTAATTTCTCTGAAGACGAAGGAGAGGTTCCCGGGCCAAGGCAGGGAGATCCCGCGCTGCGCGGCTCCTAGGGGAGACGGGGAAAGCAGGAGCGGCCAGGCTGCCCCAGATGCTTCCGTTCACAGCCAGAGACACCAGAGCCAAGGCCCAGCCCCACGTGTCACCTCCGGGCAGAAATCCCCACCCGTCTCCCGCTCTTCTCTTTCCCGGAAGTGGCAGGAGCAGGGTGCGGGCACGGGGCAGGACACCTGACTGTGGTGACTCCCGGGGGGTTGAGGCTGGAAGCAGGGGACAGTCGCCCGCAGGGGTCCAGCGCTCCGTAGCCATGGTGAGCCTGACACGGGTGCTGGTTCTGCTCCTCCTGCCACCTGTTTGGTCTTGCACGGTAGTCTATGCCGGTCTTGAACTCACTATGTGGCTCAGGCTGGCATCAAACACACAGCAATCCTGCCTCAGCCTCTCCAGTGCTGAGATTACAGGCGTGCGCCATCATGCCTAGCGTAGGTGGTGTTGGGGAACTGAACTCAGGGCCTATGGGCTTGCCTAAGGCAACCGCTCTCTCCGCTGAGCTATGCCTCCAGCCCCTCCATCTGCTCTTGAAACCTGTTGGCATTGCCAGCCCACACTCATTTCTCCGCCTTTTGTAAGCAACCCGATTTCCCTCTGGGGCAGCCACCCCCTCCCTTCCTCTCCTTCTTAAAAAGCATCAAGGGCAGCGAACTACATCTAGCAGATGCTCAACGGTCCAGGCTGGGCTCGAACTCTCAATCCTCCTGCCTCAGCCTCCCAGAGTGCTGGGATTCCAGCCACAGGACAGCACACCCGGTTTAGATCAGACTTAATCAGGCATCAGACTGGCCACACCACAGTGACAGTCCTGAACATGACTGGGCCATACACATGAAAAGGGTCCCGGAATGTATTCTGCCATCATTTAAATGTTTTCTGTCGGTCCCGGCCCCATGGGGACTGTCCTCGGTTCCTTCCCAGCCTTTGGCTTGGATCGCGTGGTGCCTGTGGATCTCAGGGCACTCTTACCAGCCCAGGGACACGGATAGGTCTCCGGCCTCTAAGGCCTAGTGGGGCACCCCAGCGTGACCGCTGTGCCCCAAACCCCGGAGCTAAAGCGGCCCAGGAAATCAATCGTGGGGGCAACTCCGTAAACTCTGAACGCGCCTCGGGTGCGGCTGCACCCAGGCTGGGAGAAAGCTCCCGTAGGGTCCCCTCCCCCGGCGCGGCGCGGGACCCACGGTCCCCCCAGAGCCCTGCTCGGGACCGCCTCAGCCCCTTCCAGACGCAGTCGGACACGTGGTCACCTCTCCTGGGTGGCACGGAGCCCACATTTTATTTTGTAGTTCTCAGGGTCCAGCTGAGGGCTTTCGCACTACACTCCTTCCCCAGCCCTTTTAAAAATATTTATTTTATTATTTAGAGACAAGGTGTCACCAAACCTACGTGGGCTCGAACTTGGGATCCTCCTGCCTCGGCCTCGCAGAGCGCTGGGATGGCAGCCTGGGTGATTTTCAACCCGCGGGCGAGACACGAAAGGCGATGTAGGACCCACCCAACCTGCGGGCGCGGCCGTGGCCTTCGGGACCCCGCGAGCGGCGACATCAGCGGTCCCATTACGCGGGCGGGAACGGAGGCCCCTCCCGGTGTCCCCACGGCGTGGAGATTCGAACCCACGGCCGGGGGGGGGGGTGGTTAGGGAGCCCGCAGCGCGGGAACCGCCGCCGGCGCCGATGCCCACGCCCGCCCCGTCCCCGCGTCCCCGCGTCCCCGCCCCGAGCTCGCCCCACTCACGGCTCCGGCCGGCGCGCGGCTCCGCGGGGCGCATGGCCCCGGCGGCCCGTCCTCGGCGGCGGCGGCGTTGGCGCGGCTCTGGGCGTCGGGTTATTTTAGCTCTTGCGGAAGGAGCGGACGGAAGCT
>PVKB01002479.1:177827-277941 GCA_004027205.1 Ctenodactylus gundi
AGCTCAGTGTGAAAGTCCTGGGCTCGACCCCCAACACAGAAACAAAACAAAACAAAAGACCGATTCCCGGCTAGGACAGATGCCTAGATCACAACAGAAAGTTGCCTCAAAGCCCGTGCACCGCCTTATTCATGGGGCACCTGCCCCTGGCCAGCAGCCAGCGCCAGAGCGGGAAGAACAGGGCACAGTGGCAGGGAGACGAGGGTGAGGGAACGGGGCTCTGTGACCCAAGAGGACGATGCCTGCTCTCTGCGCTTCCCGGCGGCACCATGGGACAGATGCAAGGGTGTCACTGAGAGCCGCCACCTGTCACAGTGGAACTCGGTCACTGACGCCCTACAGATGGGCGTGGCATGGAAGACAAAAGTATAAAGAAAACTTAGAGTGGGAACCAGTGGCTCAGACTTGTCATCCCAGCCCTCTGGGAGGCTGAGGCAGGAGGGTCACAAGTTCGAGCTCAGCCGGGGCAGGTTAGAACTTATCTCAAACAATGACATGTGCTGGGAATGTAGCTCCGTATGAAGGTCCTGGGTTCAATCCCCAGTTTTTAAAAAAAAGACTTCTTAGTGGGGTGGCTCTGTGGTAGAACGTCTGCCTGGCACGGTTGTGAGTTCCAACCCCGGCATTACACATACCTCATAACTCAATAACAGGCAGACAAATAATCCAATTTAAAAATGGGCCAAGAACACGAACACGCCTTCCGCCTGAACAGCTCCATGGCCGCACACGGGGACAGATGCTCAGCCCTGCCAGTGGTCACCGGGGCGGGGAGCGCGGCCCCTGGAAACCAGGGTGTTGGCTGCACAGTCGAGGCCCAGGCACCCGAGTGTTCTCAAGAGGAGGGTCCCGAGCAGGGTCCCGATGGCCCAGGCAGAGTGGCGGCCACATGCGAGGCAGCTCACAGCAGCCACAGCAGTGAAGGCTTCTACCTGGGCTGCCCCTGCTGTGCCTGTGGCGGTGGTGAAGCTGCCAGCTCCCCGAGCACCCCACGTGGCCGTCTCCACCCCTGCCCTATGCTGGCACCTGCCACCCTACTTCCCACAGACTCCGAAAAACCCCAAACACGTTGGAGCTGAGAAAGGTGACGGGAAAGGAGGCGACCGAGGATGCAAGGAGCGCAGGGAGCAGAGGAGGTCGCTCCTGGAACCGGGGAGCGGGGCAGGTGTGTCCTGCTAGGGTAAACCACAGCGGCCGTCCGGGAAGTGGCCTGCAGCTCAGCCGGCCGCACTCAGAGCAGCCTGTCCCCACGCCAGAGGCCGGGACACACAGGGGACAGAAGTGACAGAATTCCTCTCTGAGAAGTTGGGTCAGATGTCTTCTTTTATTTTTCGAGACAGGGAGTCACTAGGTCACTAAGTTGTCCAGGGTGAGCTTAAACTTACGATCCTCCTGCCTCAGCCTCCCAGAGCGCTAGGACTATAGGTCTGTGCCCATAGGCCTGGCATGCGTCTTCCTCAATTTGGCGCATTTCAGGGCAAAGGACGAAGACTGTAAGTCTCCAAGACTCAGAGGCCGGCAGTTAGGCTATACAGACCCAGCCCTGCAGGGCATGCTGGCCATGCCAGCCCTGAGCAGAGGCTTATGAGAGGGAAAAGGGACCAGCGAATGGAAAAGGCACACACAGGCAGCGACTCATTTACAGAAAGTGGACTCAGAACTCCACAGCTGATTAACAGAGTGTCCAGGTGGGTGGAAGAGAAAATCAGAAGGCCGAACGTGTTCTCACCGAACATCTCTAGCGGGCAGCTAGGCACCAGCAGAGGGCGGTTCCCCGTAAGCATGGGGCGTCCGGTTCCGCAGAACCTGCAGTCGGTCCAGGAAAAATGACTCCTGCCTCCCACGTGAGAGTGGGGTTTTGTTTTTCAGACAGGGTCTCGCTCTGTAGTCCAGGCTGGTCCTGAACTCACTATGGAGCCCAGACTGGCCTTGGACTCATGACAATCCTCCTGCCTCAGCCTCCTGAGTGCTGGGATTACAGGCGTGCCCCAAACTGCCCAACTAATCTTTACTTGGTGCTGGGGAATTGAACTCAGGGCCTTGGGCATACTGAGTGAGTTCCCCAACTTCTAAGCTCTGCCCCAGGCCATAATTAACAGAAAGTTTGTAAAAGAAGGTGACTGGTATAGATTTTGTTCTACCCTAGACTAAACTGGCTAGTGGTCAGCACACACGACTCGTGGGGTGGTGGCAGCTCTTGGCGCCTCCGTCTCCACATCTGTAAAACACGGTGGAGAGTGTGAACTCCATAGAATTGTGCTAAAAAGTGAAACACGACTGTGAGCCCCGGAGCCCGCGCGGGGCACCAGCAGGCCTCGGCCTCAGCCAGAAACAAGACCACTTAAGAAACCCAAAGGGCCGGAGGTGCTGGCCTGTAATCGCAGCGCTCTGGGAAGCTGAGGCAGGAGGACTGCAGTTCTGAGCCCATCTTGAGCCATCTATCAAGAACTTGTCTCAGAAGCAAAAATAACAAGGGCTGGGACAGACCTCAGAAGACCCCGGGTTCCCAATCCCAGTACTACCAGGCCACCCACCACCACCCAAAAAATGCCTGCCTGTGTGAACTGCCGGGGTAATGACCCAAAGTAACCCAGCTGGAGGAGGGGAGGGTGCCGGATGCAGATCCCCAGGATAAAGGGAAGGACAGAGAAAGAGGAAGGGTGCTACCGTGGGGACTGTGCGCTCCTCCAGGACCAGGAGCACCTGGCACCCAGACCCCCGCCCACCCAGCCCTGCGCAGGTGCCCCTTGAAAGGGACCGAGCTTGAGCTCCCGAGCCAGGGCTGCCTGCGATGCCCGGCGCAAGCCGCCCGCATGGACGCGTGACCAAGCCCTGCGTCCCACGGGCAGCCGGAAGCGGTGGCTCTGCCTGCTCACTGTTCCATCCTGTCTCCAGGGAGCACAGGAAGTGAATAGGGGAACTGCCACGCCGGCCTAAATTTGACCAAAAGGAGAAATTGGTGGGCAGAGCATAGGTGACCCGGGAGCTTAGGAGCAAGTGCCTGGCTTCAGGTTGGAGACGGCAAGAGACGCCGCCGCGCCGGTAGATGCACCTGGGGGATTCGAACCATGAGCAGGGAACGCGGCAGCTTGAGGCCTGAGGAGGATGCTGGAGAGTTCAGAGCTTCTTGTTTCAGTGCTGAAGGTCAAACGTGGGACAGCGCAGGTTGGGCGAGGGAGCCAAGCACTGGGCCACACCCAGCCTAGGAAGTTCCTAAGAATATTCCCCCCTTTTTTTTTTCCTTTGAGATAAAGTCTCACTCTGTGCTGCAGGCTGATCTTGAGGTCTTGAGCTCACTAGGTAGACCAGGCTGCCCTGGAACTCAGAGCAATTCCCCTGCCTCAGCCACCCAAGTAATGGGATCATAAGCATGTGCCAACACGCCCAGGGCCTTGGGCTTGCTAGGCTCTAACCACTGTGCCATTCCTCCAGCCCTCAAAAAATTTCCTTTAAACTATGGGATCACAAGTCAGTGGTAAAAGGAAATGGACTTAAAAGAAGTAGCCATGGTGCTGTGCCCAGGGGTGCAGGCCTATAACGCATGCACTCTGGGACTTAGGAGGGTAGTGAGTTGGCGTCCAGTGTGGGTGACTCCCTGTTTTAAAGAAAGAAAAAAAAAGATCTATGGCTGTAGCTCAGTGTGAAGGCTCTCGGTGTGACCCCTAATACCACACACACACACACACACACACACACACACACACTGGTCCCTTGTGCCAGCCATTGTGGTGTCCACCTATAATCACCTGGGAAGCTGAGGCTAAAAAATGGCTGTGAGTTTGAGGCCAGTCTGGGCTGTATAGGAGACAGTGTCTCAAGTTAAAAAAAAATAAATTAAAATAAATTTTTAAAAAGGGAAATGGCCAGCTGATTGCAGATGTTTCTGTGGCTGTAAGAGAGAGTGAGCCCAAACTGCCAGCAGGCCGTGGTCGGTGGCCCCGTTTGGAGGCGGGACAAGGAACTACCTGCCTGCGAGAGGAGGCCAAGGCTACGCTGTCCCTGGGCCAGTGCGGGGCTTCGTAGAGGCCGACGACAGGCAGGAAGGGGACCCACTGCTTGCGGCCGGTGTTGTCATACTGGTGGGTGACGAAGAGAAAGCAGAACTCCTCGGAATTTGCTTCTGTTTCCTCTCTGTCCGGGCAGGGTTCCTCGAACTGTAGTGCCCTCCTGGCAGAACCCAAGTGACAGAATATTTCTCCAGTGCTTCTGTATGAATTCTAGGAGCCTGACCAGAACACGGGGAAGTTACCCTGCTGCCATTGTCTGAGGCAGGTCCCCAGTCCTGTGCGCTGGTACTTGTGCCACAGTCTCTGGCCGGTTAGGAACCTAGCAGCACAGCAGGAGGGGCATGGCAGGCAGGCCAGCAAAGCGCCATCTGTATTTACAGCCGCTCCCCAGTGCTTGCTTGACCACCTGCGCTCCACGTCCTGTCGGATCAGCAGTGGTACCAGATTCTCATAGATATGTGAACTCAACTGTGAACTGCGTGCTCCTTGTGAGAACCCCACGCCTGGCGGTCTGAGGTGGATCCGAGGCTAGTGCCATCCTCCCCACCCCCGATCCTGTCCATGGAAAAGTTTTCTTGTGTGAAGCCAGCCCCTGGAGCCAATAATGTTGGAGACCACTGGTCTAGGGGCACAAGGGCTGCGGGCACAAACACCCGACTTGTCGAAAGGTGATGAAATTCAGTTCTATGGGTCTCATCTCATTGCGTTTGTTGAATACCGGAATAAGATCCACTAACTTGTGGGGTGCTCGTTTGCACCCCATAAGGCAGAGGTTTCTTGGCGCAGGGGCCTGTGGTTGTGTCCCCAGGCCGGGTCTCGGCGCAGACATTTCTCCCGAATTACCCCCAAACTATTTTTATGTATTTTCTGCAACAAACTCCAAGAAGCAAATCTAGTTCCTCACTGTCTTTCCACCACACGCGCGGGAAATATTTCCATCGTAATCCCCCTGTGTGTTAACTGTCATGTGCACGTGTGGGCTGTGTCATCGCTTTATCTGTTTCAGATCTGCGTTCAATTTTCCTTCAGTTTCTACCACTTCAGGTGCCCTCGCGGCTCCTCGCCCCTCCCCCACGCCCTTGCCTTCTTCTGGTGACACTTTTCCCAGCGTCTGCCCAGTAACTACATTGCCACCACGCAATCCAGACGCTTTGAAGAAAGCTGACTCCCTGCGTGGCTGAAGCAGGATCTGGGGTCCCAGACTCATCTCAGCAACATTACGTCTTTAGCACACTGCTATCATTGCCGGGGGTAGGACTCAATTTAAGTCAGACCCGTGGCCCTGAACTCATTGTGGAGCCCAGGCTGGCCTTGGACTCATGGCAACTCTGTCTCAGCCCCCTTAATGCTGGGATTACAGGCATGCACCACCATACCTGGTTTACGTGGTGCTGGGGATTGAGCTTGGGCTTAGTACTTGCTAGGCAAGCGCTTTAACTGCTGAGCTGTTCCTCCAGCCAGAGGGAGCTGCTGGGGGAGTGGGGGGCAGCAGCACAGTCCCCACCCCTGGAAGTGCCAGGCCAGGCTGGGCTTTTGGGGGCTGTGTACTAGGGATCAAACCCAGGACCTCTGTGCTGAGCTACCTTCCCAATTTCTAATTTTGAGTCAGGGTCTCACTATGTTGTTTAGGTCAGACTCAAATGTGGCAATCCTCCTGCCATGGCTTCCCAGAGGGCTAGATCACAGACCTGCAACACTGGGCCCAGCGAAGCTGGCTTCGCCTCCCTCCCCCTCTACTGTCCCTCAGCGCCCCGCATGTCATGGCGGCTTCCTGCCTCCGACAGTCCAGACAAGCCAATTCCCTGAACGGCTGATCTCATTCGATAAGGAAAGGGAGGAAGCCGGAGCCCTGCAGGCCCGGCCAGGCCCTGAGCACAGGCAGCGCGGGGTAGGGCGGGGGGATGTTTTGAGCCATGCAATTACTGCATTGAAAGGCAGGAAGAACAGGGACCAGCACATCTCTTGAGTTCCAGAAGGAAAAGGCAAGTGCACTTCCGGTCATCCAACAGGACCCCAAGGCCACTCTGCACTGGGCTCACTGCGACCAGAAAGCTAAAAACTACATACAAGGAACTCGCTAGCCAGGCCAGTGGTACAGGTCTGTCATCCCAGCACCCTAGGGGGCTGAGGCAGGAGGATCTCAAGTTCCATCTCAGTCTGAACAACCCAGTGACTTAATAAGAGACCCTGTCTCAAAATCAAAAATAAAAATGGCTGGAGGTTTGGGGGGAGCTGGAAGAGTAACACTGCAGTAAAAGCCCTTGCCTAGTAAGCTCACAGCCCTGTGCTCGGTGCCCCAGCACCCCATAAGCTGGGCAGGGTGGTGCACACCTGTGATCCCAGAACTTGGGAGACTGAGGCAGAAGGATTGCTATGAGTTAGTTCAAGGCCAGCCTGGGCTACAGAGTGAGTTCAGGACCAGCCTAGAATATACACAGCAAGACTTTATCTGAAAAAAAAAAAAAAGGCTGAGGATGAGGATGTAGCTCCGTGTGAAGACCCCGGGCTGGCTGCCCAGTGCTGCCCTTCCTCCCACACACGAACCCCCACAAAGCGTACTTGTACAGACTTCCCTGGAGACACCCAAGCGCTTGTTAATTCTCTGAACTGCGACTCAGGAGGTGTCCCGCGCGGTAAATTCAGCAGCGCTCACGTAACTTTCCCACAGCATTAGTTTTGCTTCAAAGATTATGACATATTAATCCTGAGCAACCACTGTATATTTAAAAAACGTTTCACACGCATATGACCTTTGAGACTCCCTATTCATAACAATCAGGAACCATCCACATCGTCCTAGCCTAGGACAGTTCCAGTGCGGCCTGGGAGAGGGGCAGGGAGTGGCCCGAGGCCACGGCCTCTGGTGGTGTCACCCAGCCACCCCCAGGGTCCCAAGTCTCCCTCTTAGTGTCTTGGTGGAAACAAAAAGACCCCGCCCCCATGGAGGGCCTGGGAGCAACCTAATTCCATGTTCAGTTTCAAAGGTCCAAGGGTCCAGTTTCCCTAAAAAGGGGCGAGTGAGGAGACGCAGGGTGTTAAAAGCACTGTCAGATACAAACGCTTCTCCTGCCTCGCTGCCTGTCTCCTTTGGGTGAGGTAGCTATGGAAGGCATTGCCAATGCCCACTTACTTGGTTTTTTTCTTTTGAGACAGGGTCTCACTCTGGGATCCTGGCTGCTCCTGAGCTCAGGACAGAGCCCAGGTTGGCCTCAAACACATGGCAATCTTCTCGCTTCCGCCTCCCGAGTGCCGGGATTAAGGCATGCGACTACTCCACGCCCTGCCGATTTTTGTGGGGTGTTGGGGATTTGAACCCAGGGCCTTGCGCACGCTAGGCAAGTGCCCTACGGGCTGAGCTACCCCCAAACCCAGCAATACCCATGCACAAACGTGGAAGCCCAGGCTCTGGGAAGCCAGTGTCTGTAAAACCAACACGTGGCCCATGACCCAGCCGCTCGAGGTCGGAGGTGAAACTGTCCTGGTGCTTCCCACTACACCTTTCCGGTGCCGGGGACAGGTTCGGGGAGACGCTTTTCCATGGATGAGGTGGGGGTGGTGCTAGCGTCCCTCCTCAGCTCCAGCTCAGTCACCATCAGCACCAGATCCTCACGAGGGGCATGGGTCCCACCTCCTGGCCGGCGCGGTCCACGGCAGGGTTCGTGCTTCTGTGACATGTGACAGGGGGAGTAGCTCAGGTGGTCACGTGAGCGATGGAGCCGCTGGGAACCCTCTGGCCCTCTGCTCTCCTCGTGCGGTGTGGCCTGGCTCCTACTGCCATAAACTAGTACCAGCCTGTGGCCAAGGGGTCGGGACCGGCACTACACCACACAGCGTCTACTAGGCAGCGGGCAGGGTGGAGAGCAGCGAGAAGGCCCTGGGGCCAGTGCGGCGGGGATCCCTGCCCAGCGGTCTTGTCCGCTGCGCTGTGATCCCGGGGGCCAGCCGGTCTGTCCCCCGCTGTTCCGGGCTCCAGGCCAGACTGCGGGTGGTGGCGCTGGTGCCGCCCCAGAGGACCCCGCAAGTAAGAGGGGGGCACGGAGATACGTCACACAGCGGGGTAGAGCTCCGCCTCCCTGGTGGACATCTGGGGCATCTGGCGGGCTTAGTCCCCCCCTCCCGCGGCGTGACCGGAACTTGGGTGACGAGTTTGGATCAACTCGTAATCTTGCAGGGTGAAGAACGGGAAAATGTTGGACGTGAAAAAAGGGAGCTGGAGGTGAGCGAGCGGAGGGCGCCCTGGTGGCAGGTAGAGACTTGGGAAAAACGCCGAAGAACCAAAGCCAAAGCCAGGGAGCGCCTGCTCCTTCCGGGAGCCGAACCGGCTCCCGCGCGGGAATGAGGAACTAGGTCACTTTTCCACTTTGCGGCTGTCTCCGCCCGAGCACCCTCCTCCACCCGGGCCCCCTGCAGCATGCGGCTACTGCCCCCTGCTGGGGACACCTCGGATGGGGAGAGGGACCCCGTGGGTGGCCGGCAGCCCAGGCCCATTATCCTGGCACTCTGGGAGGCTGAGGCAGGAGGATCCCATGTGCAAACCCAGCCTGGGCAATTCAGCAACTTGGCCAGACATAGTCTTAAAATCAAAAGTTAGAAAAGACCAGGGGTGTGGCTCACCACAGGGGGTCTGGGCTTGGCACCCAATGCTAAAAACAAGCAAACAAACAAATCACAGGCAATTCAAGGGAGCACTGGATGCCAGGCACGGCCTGAGCAGGGAAGGCTGGACCCCAGCTGCTGCCAGGCAGGACACCCAGGTCTGGGTGGCCCCGTTCCCTCAGCCCGTGCTGCCCAACGCGGGTCCTGGTGCCCCTGCGTGTGGGCAGACAGACCCTCACAGCCCGGCCTCAGCGGCCTCTTCTCACGGCTCCTTTCCAAGGCCCGCAGACGACAGGTGCCGCTGCTCCTTGCCGGGACCGAGTCCTTTGGGCGGGCCCTCCGCCCGCTTCTGCTGTTCCCACGGTGCCAGGCCGCCACCACCCGCCCCCCAAGCTTATTTACATCCCACCTCCCTTCCCCTCCACAAAGTTCATCTCCTCACTTGCCCCCATTTCTCACACGTTTTTATGATTTAGTTTCTCATATGAGAGAAACGGGATGATATTTAACTTTCTGGGTCTGATTCATTGATTCATTTCACTGAGCATAGTGGGCTCAATGTGTATCCATTTTCCTACAAATGATTCAAATTTCTCTTTTTTTTTTTTTTTGAGACAGGGTCTTGCTCCTTAGCTCAGGCTGGTCCTGAATGCACTAGGGAGCCCAGGCTGGCCTTGGACTCACAGCAATTCTCCTGCCTCAGCCTCCTGAATGCTGGGATTACAGGCATGAGCCACTACACCCGGCTTATGTGGTGCTGGGGAATCGAACTCGGGTACTCAGCGCTTAACGCAGCGCTTGCCAGGCAAATGCTTTAACTGCTGAACCATTCCTCTGGCCCCCAGGTGCCCATTTTAAAACCAATAACTTCTTCATTGTATTTTGTATCTTATTTTGAATCTTGTACTGTGCACCTATGTTCCACATTCAAAATAACACATTCATTAAATCGTTTTTTTTTTTTGTTTTGTTTTGTTTTTTAAGCAGCAGAAGGGGATCAGAAATCTTGGCAACGTCATCTATATCCAATTATTTTAAAAACCCTGTAGAAACAATAAACTCTGGGCTGAATATAGAGTTATTTTGATTGAAATATCACAGAGGAGTAAACAGTGTCAATAAAAACTTTAGTTAAAAACATGTAGCAGCAGTTACACGACAGAGACAAGATCGAGTCAATCGTCAGCTCTTTTTTTCAAGCCCCTGAAGACAAAAATGGTGAGAACGATGGAGGACGAATGATTGACAATGTCCTGGCAGCCGGTGCCCACACGCAGGAGACTTGACGTCGCGTGCCCAGTGCTCTGGCCTGGAATGTCCCAGAGCCCCACGCACGTGAGCGCTGTGGGACCTGTGGGGCCTGGTCAGGAGGGAGATTCCAGGTGGGCGGGTGGTGGATGAGGGGCATGGGGCACGCTACTGGGTGTGCGACCGAGGGGCAGATCACTGGGGGTTACCCGGAAGGATACCTGCCAGCTCCCACTGCTCTCACTCAGCCTCCTGTCTGCTGTGCTGCTAACGGCTGGGCCTCTGCCCTGCGCCTCCACCACTGCCAGAGCCCATGCTGGACTGATACCTCCTGAAACTGTGAGCCAAAACCGAACCCTAAGTCCCAATAAGCCTCTCCTGCCTCCAGTCGGTGACATTGGCTACTGTGTCCCAGAGACAGGAAAGCAGCCACTCGGGTGGCCTCTGGTCCCTGTGTGTTCCTTTATAAATATTGGAGGAGTGTGTGTGGGGAGGGGTGGTTCCTTCTCTGCACACAGAACACGGCATGTTCACTGGGTCATGGACCCAGGTCAAGTGCTTTCTCCAGTGCCACCACATGCGTCACCTGTACCCACATGCATGTCCTTTAGCAGTATGTCGTCTGAGGGCACTGTCCTTGCCTCTTTCTTGGTCAACAGAAATAGGGCTGGTGGGCGTAAGCTGGGCCAAGTATATTGAGGAAGGGCTAGACAGTGCCTAGCACAGACGAGGGGCAGTATAATCTGCAGCCAAGAAAGCCCCTTCTCCTCACATATCTCACAGATTACAACATTTATGTACATGATTCGTCCCAGCTGTGTGTGTGTGTGGTACTGGGGATCATACCAGGGCCTTCACATTCACATTTTGAGACAAGGTCCCACTAAGTTGCCCGGTCTATGCTGAAATGTGTAATCTTCCTGCCTCAGCCTCCCAAGCAGCTGGGATTGCAGGTCTATGTTACAGGCTCTGACTCATTCCAGCTTCATTTGTAATAATAAAAAAACTGGGAACCATTTAAGTGATCATCAACTTAAGAAACAGACATTAGCATGTTGTGAAAATGGAATACTATATGCCAAGTAAAAATGAATCTTAAACAGCTCTGTTTAAGTATTAAGCATAACAATATAATATTGTAGGACAACACAGTGTTATGCCACACACACACACACCCATATGTAAGTCCACGCATTGTTTAACCCTGGAGATACACTGAGAAATGTATCACTAGTGATTCCACCAGGTGTCGATCTCATAGCATGTACTCATGCACCCCTATATGGTACAGCCGGCCCCAGCCCAGGCAGACAGCCTGTGGCTCTGGAGCTACAACCCTCTGCAGCATGTTACCATAGTGACAGCTGCTGTAGGTGATCCCAATACAATTTGTGTACCTCAAAATATCTAAACATAGAAAAGGTATAGTTAAAAAAAAGAGAGAGAAGAAAACATACAGTAAGATACACCAAGCAAGAGGAATCTTCCAGCTCTGTTATGATCTAGTGGGGCACCACTGTAACATGGTCTGTCACACCCAAATGTTAGTACAGCGTGTCCCAAAGATCTCCATGCATATAAAAACATTAAAATATTACCCATATTTTTAGGGGTACCGGAGGTCAAACCCTGGGCCTTCATCCTCAGAGATACAACCCCAGCCTATTTTTTATTTTAAGATGAAGTTTTGTTTTCTGGTTTTTTGAGACAGGGTCTCGCTCTGTAGCCCAGGATGGTCCTGAACTCACTATGGAGTCCTGGCTGGTCTTGCACTCACAGCAATCCTCCTGCCTCACCCTGGCCGGCCGGGCTGGGGCCAGAGCAGCTGCACCTGGAAGAGCCAGAGGCAGGCAGGGAAAGGCCGCCGACCACCAGGGGCAGGAGAAGGGTGTCCCGCTGGGATCAGGGTGGCCAGTTAGCAAGGAAACAGAGGACGAGCCCCACTTGAGGGCACAGTCTGTGATCCCAGTGCTCTGGGAAGCCGAGGCAGGAGGATGGCGAGTTTGAGCCTGGCAATTTGGCAATTCAGCGAGATACCGTCTAAAAATCAAAAGTAAATGGGCTGGAAAAGCAGTTCAGCGCAAAGGCCTTGGGACTGTCCCCAGCGCAGAGAAAAGAGGACCTGGCAGGGATTAGCAGGGATGCGGAGGAGTCAGAACCCCGCGCCGTTGGCATACGTGTGAAACTGTGTGGTAACCGTGAACACAGGATGCTGGGTTTTGGGAAAAATCAAACTTTGGACTTGAGGAATGGCTCCGCGGTTAAAGCACTTGCCTAGTAAGTATCCGACTTCGGTTCCCCAGCACCACATAAACTGGAGTGGTGGCACATGCCTATAATCCCAGCACTCGGAGGCTGAGGCAGGAGGACTGCTATGGGTCTAAGGCCAGCCTGGCTCTGAAGTGAATTCAGGACCAGCCTGGGCTGCAGAGCAAGACCGTGTCTCTAAAAAACAAAACCGAACCCTGAATCGCAGCGTCCTCCAGGTATGTGGTCAAAAGAACTGAAAGCAGAATCCAGGAGATGCTCGGCGCGGTCATGGCAGCGACCTTCTCCACAGCCGGCATGCAGGCAGCCTCGGCCACCGGTGCATGAATGGGAAAGCACAAGGGAGCAGCGACATAGTGTGGAATATTACTCAGGCTTGAAGAAGCCAGCGGGATCTGGAGGCACTGGCCTGTAATCCCAACATTCTGGGAGGCTGAGTCGGAAGGATCGCCAAGTGTGAGCCCAGCCTTGGCAATTTAGTGTACATTAGTGAGAACCTGTCTCAAAAAAAAAAAAAATGCCGGGATGACGTCTCAACGGCTACAGAGCTTGCCTAGCAAGGGCAAGGTCCTGGGTTCAAATCGGAGGCGCCACATAAGCCGGGCATGGCAGCACACACCTGCAGTCCCAGCGCAGGGAGGCTGAGGTGGGAGGACTGCCGTGAGGTGGAGGCAGCCTGGGCTGCACGGTGACTCAGGACCAGGACTGCAGAGCTCGGGACCTCTGTCCCCAAAGCAAACAAAGTAACAATAAGTGTGTGTAGGTTTCTCACAGATGTGGTAACAGGCTAATTGAGTACAGCAGGGAAGTCGTGGCCCCGTTATCAACTTTCACCTCTCTTCCCTCCCCGTGACCCTTTCCTCCACCCACTCTCAGTCTCTTCCTTTTCCCAGAAGTCTGCCACCCCTTCCCCTACCCTCTGTCTTAGGCTGAGACGTTTCCACGCGTGTATTTATGGCAATATCATACAATATCATACGTGCAATACTTGATCTTTCATTCTGGTCTATTTCATGAAGCATTAGTGACCCAAGATGACCCATCTTCTTGCAGTCACCTCATATCTTTCTTTAGGGTTGCATAATATTCCATTGTGTATAAATATCACATTTTCTTTATCCATTCATTTGTGAACAGCTGGGTTGTCTGCAGGATTCAGCTACTATGAATCATGCTTTTATAATTGATCTTGAGTATTTTGCACACATACATATCGTGGCAGAGTTACAAAGCCTTCCCCTCTCTCCTTTTGACCCTCCCCCACCCCACCCATCCAGTTCCCATTATTTCCCATATTAAGTTCTATAAAATAATTGTGATCTGGGTTTCTCTATCAGAGAGACCATTCGATATTTCACCTTCTGCTTCTGACTCACTTCACTAAGCATGATGGTCTCAAGTTGCCTCCATTTACCTACAAACGCCTCCACGCTGTTGGACTTTATAGATGTGTAGTATTCTGTTGCGTATAAATGCCACAGTTTGTGTGTCCATTGGTCTGTTGATGGGTATTTTGGTGACTTCCATATTTTGGCTATTGTTAGTTGTGCTGCTATGAACATGGGTATACACATATCTCCGTTATGTGTTGTTTTTAAGTCTTTTAGGAATATTCCCAGGAGAGGTATCACTGGATCGAAGCAGATATTTCCAGAGTTTTGAGAGACTTCCATACTGCTTTCCATAGTGGTTGTGCAAGTTTACATTCCCACCAGCAGTGCAGGAGGGTTCCTTTCTCCCCACAGCCTCGCCAGCACTGATTGCTGTTTGTGTTCTTGATATAGGCCAATCTCTCTGTAGTTAGATGGTGTCTTAGTGATGTTTTGATTTGCATTTCTCTTATGGCTAGGGATGCTGAACATCTTTTCATGTACATATTGGCCATTTGAACTTCCTCATCTACGAACTGCCTATTCATTTCTTTTGCCCCTTTTTTAATAGGGTCTTTGATTTTGAGGGGCTTCCTTTTCCACCTAGTTCCCGTATATTCTGGTTATGAGCCTCCTATCTGAGGTATTGGGGCGAATATTTTTCCCAGTCTGTTAATTCTTTCTACAGTGTTGATAATTTCCTTTGCCATGCAGAAGCTTTTTAATTCGACATGATCCCATTTGTTAATAATGGGGCTAGTTCTTTTGCTTTTGGTATCTTGTTAAGAAAGTCTTTGCCTACACCTATGTCTTTTAGATATTGCCCTAATTTGTCTTCCAGAAGGTTCAGTGTTTCAGTTTTATTATCTAGGTCTTTGACCCTCTTTGATTTTGGTGCATGGTGACAGGTGTGTGTCTAGATTCGTTCTTCTGCATGTGGATGTCCAATTTTCCCAGCACCGTTTGTTGAACAGGCTGTCCTTTTCCAGTGTATGCTTTTGGCTCCTTTATCAAAGATCAGGTAACTGAGGGATTTGAGCTGGTCTCTGCATCCTCAGTTCTGTTCCACTGGTCTGTCTGCTTTCGTGCCAGTATCATATTGTTTTTACAACTACTGCTTTATAGCATAACTTGATGTCTGGGATTGTAATGCCTCCTGCTTTAGTCTTGTGTCTGGGTCTTTTCTGGTTCTACATAATATTTAGAGTTTTTCTAGGTCTGTGAAGAATGATTTTGGTAGTTTGGCTGATACTGAGTTGAATCTATACAGCGATTTTGGAAGTACGACCATTTCAGCAACGTCAGTTCTTCCTGTGCTGGAATATGGGATGTCCTTCCATTTTCTAAAGTTTCTGTCAGTCTCCTTGTTCAGGCTTCTATAGTTACTGGTAGAGATGGTTCACTTCTCTAGTACTAAAGATTCATTCCGACTAGGTATTTCACTCGTCTGCTGCTAGGTGAATGCAGATGCAGTCTATCTGGATCTCCTTCGCACTGTGTTTGTTGCTGGCGTGTAGGATCACCGTGGATCCGTGTTGCTTTTATCACCTGCTACCTTGCGGAGCTTGCTGATCAGTTCTAAGAGACTTCTGGTGGAATTCTTGGGTCTCTGACACAGAGCATCATGTCATCTGCAAACAGGGATATCTTAACTTCTTCCCCTCCAATTCACTTTCCTTTTCTTTCTTTCTTTTCTCTGATTGCTCTGGACAAAGTTTTAAGCATTATGTTAAATAGTAGGGGTGACAGCAGACATCCTTGTTGTTACCAATTTTAAAGAACTGCTTTCCGTGTTTTCCTACTTATAATCTTGGCAGAGGGGTTGTTGTAAATGGCTTGGATCAGGTTGAGTAAGGTTTTTCTATTTCTATTTTCTTTCTTTTTTTGAGACAGGGTTTCACTCGATAGTCCAGGCTGGTCCTGAATACACTATGTAGCCTCAAACTCACAGAAATCCTCAGCCTCCTAACTGTTGGGATTGCAGGCATGCACCACCACGCCTGGCACATGTGCTGGGGAATTGAACTCAGGGCCCTTGCTTTTACTAGACAAGCACTGTAACCACTGTGCTATTCCTCCAGCCCTATTCCTATTAAGAGTTTATATCATAAATGGATGTTCGGTTTTGTCGAAGGCCTTTCAGCATCTATTGAGATCATGTGATTTTTGTCTTTGCATCTGCTCATGTGGTGTAGAACATTTATTGATTTGCTTATGTTGAACGATCCCTGCATCCCTGAGATGAAGCCCATTGGGTTATGCCATCTCTTTTATGATTTGCTGTATTGTTTGCAAGTATCTTTTTGAGTATTTTTGCATCTGTGTTCATTACAGAAATTGGGAATTCCAGCACTTAGGAGGCTGAGACACGAGGACTGTCACGTGTTCAAGGCCAGCCTGGCTACAGAGTGAGTTCAGGATCAGCCTGGAGCAGAGTGACATTCTTGTCTTAAAAATATTTTTTAGGGGCTGGAGGAATGGGACAACAGTTAAAGTGCTTGCATTGCAAGCACAGGGCTCTGAGTTCGATTCCCCAGTACCACATAAAGTTGGGAGTGATAGCACATGTTTATAATCCCAGCACTTTGGAGGCTGAGGCAGGCAGATTGTTCTGAGTCCAAGGCCAGCCTGAGCTATACCAGTGAGTTCAGGACAAGCCTGGGCTACAGAGCAAGATCCTGGACCAAAAAAAAGAAAAAAAAGAAAAAAATTTTAAAGTAGGTTGGGAATATAGCTTAGTGTGAAGGAACCTGAGCACAATTCCCCATATCACACACACACGTGTGCACGTACACATGTGCACACACACACACACACACACAGAAAAAAGAAAATTCTGGCATGTTAAGACATGGACGAACCTTGAGGACTTTACAGTAAGTGAAATAAGCCAGCCATAAAAAGACATGATACGAGACAAAATCATAAAGACGGAAGGTGGAGTGGCAGCTGCCCGGTTCCAGTGTGAGGACAATGGGGAGTGATGCCCAGTGCACACAGAGCTCCAGTTTTCCCAGATAAAGACATGAAGATGGATGTGGCAGTGGCAGCAAACATCAGGAACCATGGCATTTAATACCACTAACCGTGCCCTTACAATGCTGAACATGGCTCTGGCGCCCATCCCGAGTGCCCCCGGAAGCCTCATGTTTTTGCAAGTGGGGGGGTCCCTATGGAGCCACGTGCAGTAGGGCGGGGGGCCTGGCTGGAAGGGGCAGACGCTGGGGGCTTGACCTGGAGGGATTGTGTCAACTTGTTGAGACTGGGCAGAGCTTTCCGGTGCGCTACTGACTTGGAGGCCAGGAAGGGAGGAAGGGGCACCTACGCTAGGTGTGGGGGGGCCCTGGCAGGTCAGAGTAAATAAAGGAAGGAAAAACAAAAAGCTGTAAAAGCTCACTACATAGCGCAGGCTGGCCTAGAACTCATGGCAATCCTCCTGCCTCAGCCTCCCAAGTGCTAGGACTATAGGCATGCGTCACAGTGTGCAACTGACGTAGTGCTGGTGAACTGAAGCCAGTTTAGCCACTCTGTTATATCCTGTCTGCTCCCCACCCTCCCCCCTGCAACTTTTTAAAAGACAGAGTCTCACTAGGCTACTAAATGCCCAAGCTGGGCTTGAACTCACCACCCTCCTGTCTCGGCCTCCTAGAGCACTGAGATCACAGGCCCTCGCCACCAGGCCTGGCCTCTGCGCTTCTCATTCTCCTGCACTCCCACATGCTAAGGCTCAGCCACAGCTTATAACCCAGCAGTGTGGGAGACTGAGCCACTCGGGAGCCCTCAGGCACTAAATTCACCATCCCTGCTGATGACATTTCAAAAGGCGATGTGAGCTGGGCACAGCGGTATGGGCCTATAATCATAACATTCTGGGAAGCTGATGCAGGAGGATTTCTAGTTCAAGTCCAGCCTGAGCACCTTGGCAAATTAGGGAGACTCTGTCTCAAAGTAAAAAGGTTAGGTTAGGGACATGGCTCAGTGCAAAGGCCCTGGGCTCAATCCCCAATACCAGGATTAGGAGGGGGTGGATGCATTTACTTGCTTCCAAAGACGGTACAAGTCTCTACTGTCAACATGCTTGTCAGCAAGTAGCCATCTGCTCATGCATTCTACTGGGAAAATTGGTCGTACGCCCTGTCACTCTTTGGCCTATTGAAGGGTAAGAGATGTCACCAGCAACTCTTGTTCCAACTACGTCTCTTTCCCTCAAAGGTGAACACAGCCAGGGAGGGGCTGACAGATAAAACACCCTGTCCACACAGCGGGCAGAGGGAGGGGGCAGTCAGCTAAGTCAGAATGACCAGAGGATGGCCTCTGTCAACGTCGGCCTCAGATGGAGCAAATTTCGGACAGGAGCAGTTCGAGACATTATTCTAGGGCTACTTTCTCAATGAAGACAGGAGCTCAAAGCCGCCCCTATCATTTTACCCCTCCCATCCCCTTATTTTATGGAGAGAAAAGGGAAGAGAAGTCCAGCGGCACTACCAAGGTCACAGCAGAGTGCGCACCAGACTTTGAAACAAATTAAGCCCAGTCAACAGGTGACCTAAGGAAGCTCCCTAGCTGATCACCCCTGTCACCCAGTCCTATACTCAAGAGGAACGACACTCAATCCTAAGGGGCGGTTCTGTCTGGTAATGATCTTCTCAAGCAGGAGACGACATGCTGCTGGCCTCAATATTCTAACGGGTACACAGAATAAAAAGCAAGTGGTTCGGGGGAGGATCCGAAAGAGAAACTGAGACAACAGACTTGTAAAGCTGTCCCTGGTCTCTTTTCCACGAAATCAAACAGAGGGAGAGAGAGTGAGAGAGGGGTATCACACCTACTTAATTTTCCCTTGAAAAATGAAAATGGTTTGTATAGATTTTAACATAATGGCATCTGAAGCATCTCTGAGCACGGGGACCCGCTGGTGCTCTCGAAGGGCTGGTGGAGCAGCCGTCACCCAGGAGCCTGCCTGCCTTCCCCGACTCCTGGCAACAGCCACCTTAGCAACTGTGACCCTAGGGAATCACAGCTCCCCTCTGAACACAGAAGTGCAGGTTCAACTATTAAAAGCCCTGGAATTTATAACCGGCTGCTCCTATCACCACCTTTGGCTACTCGGGCACTCCAGTTTGACCAATGTGTAAGACTTTCCTCCTAAGACAAGGAATCACTGGTGCTTGTGCTTTGTTTTCACTTTTTATTAGGAAACTAAGGCAACACAACAGAATTCCAAAAGAAAAAAAATTAAAACACACAATTCTAATTTCGAGTCCAAACAAATAAGAAATCTACGGCAAGAACTAAAGACCGGAGTTTATATCACCAACAAGGGGGTGTGGCCAGCTCATTCTGTCCCTGCACCTGCCTGAGGTCTGCCTCTGTCCTCCCTGACTCCCCAGGGCCAGGCAGGGAGTTTCATCTGTCAGTCTATAACTTTAGCAGAGCTTTCATTTTTCTACATAGTCCTTTCTCAATTTTCAACCAATGTCTGAGTATCTGCCTGTTGAGCTCAGGGACGTGGGCACAAAGATGAGTCCACTGGAGATCCTGTACTAGCTTAGGGGAACTAAGACACCAATAAATAATAAATATAAATAATTTTATACAAGGTGTAAAATCACATAGTCTAAGTTTGGACAAAACATACAGCCAGGAGCTGGGCATGGTGGCACACACCTATAATCCCAGCTGTTCAGGAGGCTGAGGCAGGAAGATAGCAAAGTTTGAGCCCAGCCTGAGCAACTAGGCCGGACCCTGTCTCAAAATGCAGTAACAAGACATGTCTGGGTGTGTAGCTCAGTGGTGAAGCATTTGCCCAACATGCGCGGGCCCCTAGGCTTGATCCCCAGGACCTAAGAACTGTGTATACACACCAACTTCAAGGACGATTCCATTCAGCTGGAGGATAGGAGCGTCCTGCCAGGACAGCACCGGGCTAGTGAGGCCTCAGTGTCTCTACCTCACACAGGGCCAACTGTGGTTGCCTTCATTTCTAAAAATTCATCTTTTCAACACTCATCTATAAAATTTCTTTACACCATTCATTCTTAAAATGATAAAAAAAAAGTAGTCTATGTAAACATTTGAAGAGTGAAGTTAAAAGCTGACACATTTCTCTCTAAGTTTCAGGGCTCTTACTTTTGAGACTCCGCAGTCAATTCCTACACGAAAGGTGGCCGGTGCCTAGCTACTATTTCAAGCGCTGAGCCAGCGAAACCCAAGTCTGCGCTTCCACGGGTCTGAACACAGGATGGAGTAACCCGGCAGATACCAGGAGTAAGCACGGCCAGGGACGCACACCTGCAAACCAGGGGCCCTGGAAGCAAATGTCGTCTTGTGAACGTTACTGACTATAGACAGGCCTTGGAATTTCTTCAAGATTATGTAAATCCAGATAGCTAAAACAGCCCACCCCAAGGGTGACAGCAGGCTGTGGAAGAGTACGGGTCCCTGAGGAGCCAGTGGGGGAGGCCCTGCTTCCCACATGCTGCCCGGCCGAGGGACACAGCACAGCTTGCACCGCCTGCTGCCGGCATTCCCCATGCATGGAACAGGGGTGTTCCAGTTATTTTTTTTCCTTTGCCCTCTAAATCCATGTGATATAGTGAAGGGCGGGAGAACCCATTTTCTATTTTGCAGATGTAAAAATTCTAGGTGAATTTCAGATCAATGGTTCCCCAACTCATTGGCACCCTGAAATGATCAGGAAGTTAAAGCAAACAAACAAAAAAACCACAATCAGGTCACCTCCCAGACCAACATCAGAACCTGAGAGTGTGGAACTCACACTCCGCAGTGACTCCAGGGTGTGGCCAGGGCTGAGAAACATGGGTGCGGGTGGTATCTACCCGGCCTTCCGCATGGACGGCTGCCAGGACTTAGCAATATGGATGGCTACTGCTGGCCTCAAAAGACAGGCCCGCTCGGCAGGTCACAAATGGCGGCTCTTCCCTACTTTGGCCCCTCAGGCCAACCAGAGTCCTATTTTTTAAAACTCACAAATGGGCTAAGAGGGAATTCGATCTGCATGGTCTGAACGGCTTGCGGTTCCAAGATTCTGCCGTGAATACCAGATGCATGACCAAGGGTTTCTGCTTCCCAGTCAGAGCCTGCAGGCTTTGCTACAGATGAACCTTCATTACAAAGGCCCAACAGAAGTCACCAAGGCCACTCACAGTAAAAGCTCTGGGACCTGGCTCTATCACAGCCGCAGCACTACAAGCACTCAAGGAGTCTGTCCCTTTTTAGCTCATCTTCGTCCTGACCTGTTCTCTTCTGCAGTAACATTTTTAAATTTTGCAAAGTGGGTTGCTCTACAGCAAGGGACAGCAAATCGGGCCCGCCATGTTCTCCAGCATACGTAACGTACACTCTCCCGCTGCACAACCACGTTCCCTCTTGACAGGGATACCAAAAAGAATCTAACAAACTTGACCTCTTCAGAAGACATACTAAATACACAACAAATACTTGCAAACCTTCAGGTGGCGACAACAGACCTTTGTTCCATGGCTGAAATCTCCTGCTTCACAGGAGTACTGATCCTTTTAATTCTCAAAGGGCAAGATGCTTGCTGTGCCTTGTTTTATTAGATTTAAAATAAAATATACATACAGCAATAATCTTAAAAAGTACAAAGAGTTCACTTGCCTTCATCAGTTCTTAAGTTACCTGGAACCACACAATTCATACTTTCAGACAAAAAGATATTTCTTTTTTTAACAAAAAAAAGTCTCACCTCATGTATACTGGATTATTAATTTGAGCATATTAATGAAGAGATCAGATTCATCAATCAAAACAGGAAGTAATGTTAAGTGCTTTTCCAATGAAACCCAGAATACTGCCAACCTGAAGTCTGCAGCACAAGATGCTCCTTAGGTCCCTTGGGGGCGAACACCGATATGGGAATGAGGAATCTTACTCAGGGTCAGGCTGGTGCCAGCTCACACACAAGCTGGGATGCACTGGATCAGAGTAAACATTTACTGATAGTCTCAATGAAGAGTAGAGGCTTAGGGTTGCTGCAGGATGTAAACAATAGGAAATCAAAGATCTTTTTGATAATATGTACAGTATTATAAAGTTAGAAAACTCTTTAATGAATTCTCTCCCCAGGGTTTATGACAAATAGCTTTTGTCTGAGAACTTCTGAGCACATGGCATTTTTCTGTGCTATGAGACTTTCTCAGAGGCCAAAAAGTAAAACCGGCTATCAAAGGATATAAATTACTATTGTGTTTAGATCATCTCTACTGATATATGTGTAATTAGAAATAGATTTGCCCTCCCTCAATCCTTAACTGGGAATCTTTACTATAATTTTGATCATTTAAAAAAAATCAATAACAGGCTATAACAGCCATGGGAACTGTAAGCCAAAAATAGTATTAAATAAGCCGATACAACCCATCTTGCCTTAAAATCCTCTCCTTGTGGCTACCCTATTGTCCCCAAATGTTATTCTAATTTCGTACCATGTAGTGGTTTTTAAGAAACTGAACTAGAACAAAGCAACATCTTTGTCCCCTTTGTTGTACAGGTTTTGTACACACGTGTTATATATACATCTTTTAAAATAGCTGCACAATTTTATTTCTCATAGTAGAGAAGTGCAGTCCAGGCAGACCATGCTTCTCAGTACATCAAAAATATTAAATAAAACCCAACCACTTTCATACTTCCCGAACGGGCAAGCTGACTGCAGAGGGGACTGGAGAAGCAGTGGCCATGGGTGATGCCTGCAGACCCCGCCCAGGCATCTGCGGCTCCCACAGCTGATTCCTTCGCGGCAGCTCCACTGACTTCACCTTGAAGATGGAAAGAACATACGGCTAACTTATAGACAGAATCTGCTGCGACACACATGCCAACTGCCCCCTCCGCCAACTGCAGCCCTGAGGAGCCTTCCGGCCCAGGGGACAGCGAGCACTGAGATCCCTGCTGCGGTCTAGCTGCTTCTCCAGTCCACCATGGCATGTGGTTTGCAGGATGTTTCTTGGACATGCACATATGACACAGTCACTTTGTGATTCTACGTTCCACAAGCAGCTCTCTCCTCCACTGTCTTTCATCCCAGGAAAGCCTCTGTCATCCATCTAAAGGTTTGCCAAGGTAAACCAAAGTCACTTCTGTGTTGCCATATACAGCAGAAACCGCGGGATATAAGCAGGCCTTAGGGAGTCCTCTGAAGGCGACCCCGAGGAACTCATATCCACGTTCAAAGGCTAAAGTCTTATCCTCCATATCCAAGATGACTCGAATTCGTTCTCCTATCTGCAAACAGATATCAAGAGATTATGTGAAAATCCATACGAGGCACAGCCAGAAGAAACATGACACATATCGAGATAATATACAATTAAGAATATTTATCTTGCTGGCCTGATGGTGCAGGCCTGGAATCCTAGCACACTGGGAGGCTGAGGCAGGACGATGACAAATTTGAGCCTAGCATTGGCAAAAAGCACTGAAGACGCGCCTCAGTGTGAAGCCCCGGGCTCCATCCAGGCCCACAGCAAGTAAATGCACATGAGATACAATAAAAGACCCGGGTCCTGAAGTCATCCAAATGACCTCAAATTACTATATATACACATGCAATGGAATATCACTGAGCCACAAAAAGTGAAATTTTGATACATGATACAGGAAAATATTATGCTCAGTGTTTGCCAAGATAAACCAAAGTCACTTCTATGTTGCTACATGCAGCAGAAACTGCTGGATATGAGCCCACCAGACTCACACACAAAAATGCTGCACGATTCTATTCATATCAAGTACCCAGAATAACCAAGCAGAGGCAGGAAGCATAACAGGGCTGGGAGCAGGGAGGACTGCGAGTCTTTGTTGAGTGAGTACGGCACTTACACAGGGGTGAGGAAATCTCCCGGGTGTAGAGAGAAGTGCCTGCTACACTTACTGCGAACCTATATCATGTGTCATTTAAATGCATACACACACGGCCAAACTGATGTCATGTATGTTCTACCAAAACAAAAAAGATCACTGCAATAAAACACATAGGCTTTAAAGTTTACAAAGCAGTTCCACACACAATGTGAAGTTGACACAATCATGAGTAACCAAATTACTTAATTCTATATTTAATATTCTTCTAAATAGTCATTGTGTGTCCATGCCTCTAAAACATCTGTTTGCCATAGAACATCAGCGCCGACTGTTTAGCTGGACACCCAACATGGGCAGCTCTTCTTACGTAATGAGAAGCAGGCCGAGCAGAAGGGTGCCGGACTCCAGCTATCCGCGTCCATGAACGCGGCACCACAGCTCAGAGCTGCAGATTCTAACATTTACGATCCACAACCAGAAGCCGTGCTTTCTCCCTGTGGTGACCTCCACCGCCGCCGCCTGCCTTCCTTCATGTCCTTCTTGTCACGAATTACTGCCAACATTTGCTTTTCTTCCTGCTTTGGCTCCACTCACAGATTAACCACACCCTGTTTTGCGGGCCTCAGAACCTCCAAACCCTCACCATCAACCTTCACCGTCGCTACTGCTGTCAACACAACACAAACCCTAACAGGATGGAAGCGAAGCCAAGGGTTTGTTTCTATCTGGTCCTCTTGTCTGACTACAGAGAACCGCCTCTGCTGAAACTCGCCAGTTCGCTTCGGCACACACAGCACCAGGGCACAGAAAGCACTGGCCGAGGTGGCAGTGAGCAAAACCTTGGGGGACGACACAGCCTCTGGAAACCAAGAAAAGCAGCTCCAGGGGCAGCAGCACCACAGCCACGCCCCAGACCTGAAAAGGAACCACTGATATGCCAAGGGTCAGGAAATCCCATCCCCCAGAACCACATCCACAACTGGGCGTGGTGGCACACGCGTGTCATCCCAGCACTCTGAAGGATGCAGCAGGCTGACTATCCTGAGTCCAAGACCAGCCTGGGGTACACTGGTGAGTTCAGAAAAAGCCTGGGATATAGAGCGAGACCCTGTCTCCTCTAAAAAAAAGAAAAAAGCAAAATCAACTACACATTATGTAGGAGATCTGCTTTGCTTTAAATATTAATGTACTACAGTAAAAACGGGGTGGAGCAAGTACTTTGTAACAGGAAGCACAAGAAAGCTCAAGTTGCTAGACTGAAACAGGACAAAACAGGCTCACACACAAGGATCAGGAGGGCAGTCAAGAAAGTCATTCCACCAGGATCATGATCAGGAGCGATATAATGACAGACACCTGGGACCAGAGCACCTACACCCAAGAGGCCCTGGAAGAACTGAGAGACCAGCAGGCAGCAAGCAGGCCACAGACTCGCAATGCGTTCTGATGCAAAGCTGAAGGCCCTGATACAACAGAGTAACAGAAAAACCAGTAACAGAGCAGCCAGGCCTTAAGGTTGGCCTACCTGCCATTTATAGACCATTCCATCTAACAAAATACACATCTTTTTTTTTTTTTTTTTGATACTAGGGAATTGAACCCAGGGCCTTCACTCTGAGCGTCATCTGCTCTCCCTTTCCATTGTGTTCACTTGGGACAGGCTCTTGCCAAGTTACTAGGTTGCCCAGGCTGGGCTCCAGCTTCAGCTTCCCCTGCCTCACCCTACTAGGGTGACAGAACTGGCAGGCCTGAGACAGAGGCTTAGCTAGAACACACACCATTTTTAAAAGCATACATGAAACATTCATCAAAACTGACCATATGCTTGGGATAAAATAACTCTCAACCAATTTAAAAGAACTGAAACCAAATAATATAATACATTCTCTAAAAAAATCCCAAAACTTCAAGACTTTCACCATAAAATCACTGCAAAGGTCGTAATTAGACTTAATCTTGTTATGAAGCCTAAGTGATTATCAAATCTAAGCCACCGCTCTCCTCCATAGGACATCTGCAGAGTCCAAAAGGACAATGAAGGACTCAGGAAAGAAAATCCTTCCAGCTTTACCACCGCAGGAAACGAGACGCAGATTAAGCTCTACTCTAGTATGTGTGATGTGAGGTTACCACTGAAGGTACAGATTCCTAGCGACGTGTCTCCAAAACATGCAATGTATAGTTCTTTAAGACTTCCAATTTCTCCTTTCTTTACTTCTTTCTCATTTTTTTGAGACACAGTCTCCCTCTGTAGCCCAGGCTGGCTTTGGACTCACAGCAATCCTCCTGCCTCAGCCTCCCAAGTGTGCCCTACCACACCCGGCTTATGTGGTGTTGGGGAATCAAACTCAGGTACTTAGTGCTTGACTTAGTGCTTGCTAGGTAAGTGCTTTAATGGCTCAGCCATTCCTCCAGCCCCAAGACTTCCAATTTCTTATCAGATGGTTGCATTTTACACGTGGCTGAATCTGTAGTAATAACAAGACTTTTAAAACCGGAATCCTAGTTTTGACTCTAGCGGAACATGAGTGTGGCTCAAGGCTGAAACGAGGAAAAACTGCCTCCATGTGCCCAAACTCGCCAGTCTCTCACAGAAACCCCGGCTGCCTCCAAGGGCTCTGAATCCACGGAGCTGATGGGCCACAGGGCGTTGGAGATGCATGTGTACACACACAGCTGTGTCGGCTGGGGGAGGATTCTAGAGACAAAGATCTGGATGTGTATGCCACGACACGGGAAAGATGACAGCCCACCAGCAAGGCCTTGCTGATACAGCCACGTCCGCTTACTCACACTTGACATACAGCTGATTTCATGCTACCACATCAGAGCTGGAAGGTGTGACAGACACCACAGGGCGTACACCGCCTAACACAATCACCCTCTGACCTAGACAGAACGAGTCTGCCAACCGACCTGGAGAAGGACAGCCGGCTCGAGGTCAAACGTGTTAGGGAATAAATACTGAGATCCTCCCTTGGATCGTTTACTTTAAAATTCCCAAAAGCAGTATAGCTGCTACAGAAAATGGGTACACTTAGAACAAACACAGGGGTGACTTGATGCAGGCCCAACGCCCGGGAGGATTTCCAAGGTCTCACCTGGTACTTCGGTGCATTGTTGCACTGTGGAAAACTGCCATTAACTTCCCCATTATGGAGCAAATTATTGTCCACCAGGTTCCAGCCCCAGCTCTGGTCGTCACTGCCCAGCAACGCCACGTACCCTTGGCACTGCATGGGGGCCCGCTTTGTGGCGATTCCAATCACCGCCACGGTGCCCAGGGGGCCTTCCCACCACACTTCCCAAGCGTGGCGGCCCTCCGTGAAACCAATCTTGGTCCTTGCACCATCGGTGCTCTGGGCGATGGGGTTTCGGTGTAATGTAAAGCCGTTCTTCTTAATATAGACATTCCTGGAGCAGTCGTTGGTGCTGAAGGCGTGCTGGAAGGCGCGCACCTGAGGGCAAGAAACAGACCAAGAGGGAGAACTCTGGCTTATCTTAAACATTAAAAAGTATTCAGACTTCAGACTTCTTTTAAATAAAAATCCTATATATTTTTAAGTAACACATTAATTATTTCCAAACAATAGCTAAAGTTTCAGGACAGGTTATTAATATACTGACATTAAAAATTACTGCCAGCTGCATGAGGTGGCACACACCTATAATCCCAGCACTCAGGAGGCTGAGGCAGGAGTATCTTACAAGTTTGAGACCAACCAGGATAACTTAGTAACTTAGTGAGACTCTGTCTCAAAATAAAAAATGCAAAAAGGACTGGGGGTATAGCTCAGCAAAGAGTCCCTGGGTTCAATCCCCAGAACTGAAAAAGATAATAAATAACACCTGCAGCCAGGTATGGTGGCATACACCTTGCTGTCCAGGCTGCTCCAAGGACTGGGTCAGGAGTTGAAGATCAGCCTGGGTGACACAGTAAACAAACTGACAGCTCTCTTTAACACTGACCAAATTCTAAACTGTGGTATAGTTTCTCCAAATGAATTTCTTAAACCATTAAAAGGCACATACAAGATTGCTTACATTCTAGGGATAATACTGAAATGTGTATGGCTGGAATAATGATGTCTAAGAGTTATTTTGAAATCTCCAGGCAGAGTGGGAGGGTGCGCAGGTAACCAGGAAGGCAGGTGTGTCCTGAGACATGGGGGAAGCCTGGTGATGGCTGTAGGCAAGACATTACCTACTTTTTCTGCTTCTGTTCATAGTGATTTTTTTTTTTTTTTCTGAGAGACAGGGTCTCACTCTGTAGCCCAGGCTGGCCCTGGACTCACGTCAATTCTCCTGCCTCAGCCTCCCAAGTGTTGGGATTACAGGCATATGTCACTCCACCTGGCTTTATGTGGCGCTGGGGAATCAAGCTCAGGGCCTTGAGCAGATCTTAACAGCTGTGCCATTCTTCCAGCCTGTATACTGATTTTTATTTTTAACAAAAAGAAGAGGCACACAGTTTTCATGTTAGTAGTACTGTTATCAAGAAGAATTATAATAAACTGGGCGCGGTGGCACACACCTATACTCCCAGCACTCAGGAGGCAAGGCAGGAGGATTGTGTTTGAGGCCAGTCTGGGCTCCACAGTGAGTTCAGGAACAGTCTGGACTACAGAGCAGGTCTCAAAAATAAAAAAAAAAAAGAAGAAAAGAAAAAGAAAAAGAAATTCTATTTTGGGACTAAGGGTGTAGCTCAGGGTGCAGCATGTCTAGCATGTGCACGGCCCTAGGTTCATTGCTGGCACTGGGAAAAAGTTACATACACCTTAATCATAGGAGATCTAGTTTGTGAGAAATTTCAGTAACTACGAACTACCTCGGGTCCTTAGCGTACTTGTTAGATATTATCCACACATTAAGACATCACCATTCCCATTTTGCCAAATCAAATAATTCCCTAGACAGCATCTAAATTTAACCAGCAAGTCTTATAAAGAGATACAAAGGGCAGCTACCAACAGAAAAGGTTACTCGAATCCACAATATTTCCAAGATTTTTTCAACTTCCAAAATAAACAGTATGAAAACAGTTCATCTACCCAAATAATAATTTCTCACATTTTAATAATTTTTAAACTTTTGGTTTGGAGGTCATTTTAAAAATTCCTTCTTGGCTGGGGAAATAGCTCAGCATTAGAGCACAAGTGTCTAAAGGTCCTGGATTTGATTCATACCACCGCAAAGTAAAACAAAATCATATCAAATCTTTTTTCCTTTAGTGAAAATACTCAAACGCAATGAGAAGCTGGGACTTGCTGCTTTATGACCTGAGAAATCATCTCCCAAGTCTCAGCCAGCATTAGAAAGAACTAGAAATGTTGCCTACTCCAACTCAAGGGTTAAGACACAGGCTTAAAAGTAAATTGTTTCAGGTGTCCCATGTTGAAAACAAAAGGAGGTTCTGGACTGAAGAATTCCTCCCCATGCCACCGCACTCATTTATGTGGCACTAGGGAATCTAACTCAGAGCCCTGAGCTTGTTAGACAAGCATACTAACTGCTATGTTATTCCTCCAGCCTCTATTATTCATACCTAAAAAACCAGAACATCGAGAGCAGATCAACGAGAAAAATGTCCCCAAACAAGTACTGTATAAGTCACTCCAGAGAACAGCATCCACACTCATGATAAAGGATTTACCTAACACTTCCTAAGCCTATTATAACTTCCAGTTGCTCTCTATCTCACTCGCTCTGTCACACGGACACTGCTGACGGTCCTCAAACCTCTCTGACATTCTCCTATTTTGAGGGGTGGTCCCCGGCAGTAAGTACCCTTTCTTGGTGACCTCCCTTCCCCTGCTCCCAAGTTCTCCAAACTCAGTCCTTAATCTGCATTCCTTCCAGAGCTGTCTGTCCAAAACAGTACCCTGACTGCATCTCCTGCACCTCCACCCAGTTAATAACCTGTAATCACTGCATATTTAGTACTACCATGAACTGCAATTCTCCTGCACTTCCTCTTCTACTCTCCCTGTCGGCGCTATCGCATGGGCTTCCCTCCTCCTGCACATCCTCTACCATCCCCTCCAGGAAGCTATTCCTAACCAGGGCCACCAGATCCCTTTCACTCTTCTCTCCTGGACTCCTACCTACCACTGTCCACACCACCCAACAAGTAGTTACACAGATCTTTTCTAATGTCCCTTTAGCCATCTGAATCTAATAAAAATTATTTTTAAAAAATTGCAATCCAAATGGACAAAACCTCCATAGGAAATGCAGGGGACTGAAGAACACGTTCAGCAGCACCATGGGAATGAAGCCAGGAGAGCCCGGAATGAGAACAAAGACACACAGGCAGGAGGGCGGGGAGGCGAAGTGGCTCTGCAGACCCAGCAGCCTTACAGAACCATGGGCATCTTTATAGATCTAATTAAATAAATGAAATATTAAAAATATACCTTTTGACATTTAAAAGACAACTCTAAATTATACCCTATTTCTTTTTAATTTTTTTCAGTGTCCATCCTGGGCTTTATGCATGCTACTTGGGATGAATGCCCCAACAAAGCTATCTGCAGCCAAGTACAGTTAAACAAGCTCCGCCCTACACTGTGCCCCCATGGAGGCATATTTCTTATATTAAAAAAATTATCGTTGGGGCTGGAGGAATAGCACACAGGCTAGAATTCTTACCTAGTAAGTGCAAGGCCCTGGGTTTGATTCCCCAGCACCACATAATCCAGGCTTAGTGTCTTGAAAACAAAGAAAAAAAAATCCAGTTTTTGTTTCAATCTTAGAAACAACCTGAACTTTTTTTTTTTTTTAAGACTGGATTTCACTCTGTAGTCCAGTTTGGTTCTGAACTCACTATAGAACCCAGGCTGGCCTCAAGCTCAAAGCAATCATCTTGCCTCAGCCTCCTGAATGCTGGGGTTACAGGTGTGTGCCACAACACCTGGCCTATGTACTGGGGAACTGAACTCAGCCTTGCGCTTCTAGACAAATTACAACAAAGAGCTGTAAGATCTAGCTTAGGATGGAAGTCTAAAGTTTACAGAATTAAGAGTTAAGATGACAAATATGACTAGAATATCTGATGCTCCTTGGTGACATATAAAACATGAATTTTTGGGCTGGAGGAATAGCACGGTGGTTAGTGTGCTTGTCTAGCAAGCAAGACATCCTAGGTATGATTCCTCAGCACCCCACAAACTGGGAGTGGTGGCACACACCTATAATCCCAGCACTCAGGAGGCTGAGCCAGGAGGATTGCCGTGAGTTGAGGCCAGCCTGGGCTACACAGTAAGTTCAGGAACAGTCTGGACTAGAGTGAGAATTTCAAAAAGAAAAAAACCAAAAGTACCATGGATTTTTAAAAAATACAACTACTGGGTCTTGGGGTGGATCTCAGTGGTAGAGCCTGATGCACTCAGCATGTCAGAGGCCCTCGGCCGGAAAAAAAAAAAAAAAAAGGGAAGGAAGAAACAAGAAAACTTCTAGGTTGACCAAGACCTAGTTGACCAATCTCAAATACTCTGCATCTTACATCTTCGGCTGCCCTCGCTGTGCTACAGAGGGTCCTTGAAGAGGTTGCGTGACCTGCGTGACCTGCCTCACCTGTCTGACAGGCCCTCTTCTGGGCCGCCTTAAGCAGCCTGTCCTCTGTGACACTCCCAGCCAGTCCCTCTGGCCTTGGTCTCCATCCTGGTCCAGAAGGCAACAGGAACCCTTTCAGACCACCTGATGACCTAGTCTTTTTAAGGCACTGCTTCAGTGGTTCCTCTGTTAGGATTTCCACGGTTCTTCCAACTACAGAACAAAGCCCAAACAGGCTAAATTTCAAAGACCCTCTGTAATATATCCAGTTTCAGTTTACAGTTTACTCTCTTTCCCTTCATTTAATCTTTTTTCTGCAGTGCTGAGGAGGCACAGCCAAGGTCTTTCCCGTGCCAGACAAGCCCTCTACCACCACAGAGCTACGTGCCAGCCTGTTAATACCTTTATCTTCAGAGTCATCTCCTCCAAGCTATGACTTCTAACAGCTGCCAATCTGAAACCCCTCAACTCCAAAGCACTGCAAGAAAGGTCTACTCCATGATCGAACTCCCCCAGCCTAGTGATCTTGCGTTGGGTGAGCCAGAGCCTGGGAGTCGTCCTTAGCGCCCCTCTTCCTCACCCCAATTTCAGGTCCACTGCAGACTCGGGAGGCAGCTCACCCTCCCCAGGCCTGTCCATTTCTCCCCATCGTCACTACCTACTTCTAAGTAATCGACCCTATTCCTAAGGCCCCTTTTCAGCCTGTTTTCCATAGTAAAACGTGGAAATAAAGTCTTGAAAATGTAAGCTAGTATCACCAATACCGGTATCCTAATTCCCTGTTGCTTCCAATTCTTTTTTCCCCTATATCTCTAATTGTAAGAAGGATAATTATTTTAGTAATATTTGACATTATCCTTTGAGAAACTGATACTGAAGAAAAAAATTTGAAGATAATTTTCTTTTCTTTCCATTGTGATTATTATGGAGCCTCTCTCTCTCTCTCTCTCTCTCTCTCTCTCTCTCTCTCTCTCTCTCTCTCTCTTATTGCTTCCACTTCTAAGTGGCTTCTCTAGTTTGGCCCCGGTCCACTTCTTCCATTTTACTTCAACCAGAACCACCTCTGTCCCCCAGGCTTCAGCCATAGGAACACACATTCTGTTCCTCAAACTCCTCACGGGGCCTGGCTCGCTGTCAGTGCTCCAACTGACCTCCCTGCCCGAGGAGCCCTCTAGTACTGACTCTGAGGGTCTCACCAGACAGTTTCACAACTCAGTCACTAGCGTCCGTACCCCCTCCAGACTGGAAACTCTGAAGGCAGAACACAGAAGGGGCTGGGTTTTTATTCACCACTGTTTCTGCAAAACAAAGCACAGTGCCTTTGCTTTTCTCTGGTTCCTCTGTTCAGAGTATTTCCTCTACGCAAAATGCTCAAACCTACCTCAATTTTCAATTCAGCTCAGTACAACCTCAACCATCAGCCTTTTCCCAGTCTCAACTCCCACGCTCCTTCCGCCCAACTCCCGTGTTCTGTCTAGTAAACCCTGCAGTGGGGGGCAACACGCACCAGGCATTTCACCTATTTCTACACATTTTTCATTCCTTTACTGGACTACCTGGCTCTGAGTTGCGATATTTAACTCTTTGATAAGATATTCAAGACAGATTCTGCCACGTTAGGATGAACAGCTGATTAGCACAAGCCTATAGCATTTGCAGTACACAGAGTACAAAGGTAAATAAGGTACTACAAGCTGAAGAAAACAAAAGTGTTTGGAGGGATACAAAACAAACGGCCACGCAGAATGCCTCGAGGAGGATGAGGCCTAAAGAGGAAATGTGCTTTGTAGCATGTCACTTCCAGTGAAGTGTGTGTGACTCATGCAGACACATCAGCTAGAACAGGTTACATGAGAATGGACTGAGGTTATCTATTGCGATTACCAGAAGCCTTAATTTAAAGCAAAAACAATAAACCTTCAGTAATCATTGTCCTGGTAAATTGAAAAACACCCTGATAATTGCACGTTTCATAGCAGCATTTCTTATCTTTTTCTTTTCTCTCCTGAATGCAGGATTGAGCATATGCCATCCTATGCTTGATCAGTTAGCTTCGCTCCAACCTTTTTTGATTTTACTGAGGTGGGACTCACTTCTGAGCCTCAAGCTTGCGATGCCCTGGCCTCAGGCTCCTCAGTAGCTGACACTACAGGCAGGTGCCACCACACCTGACTCAATGCTCCTGACCTTTTTTTTTCAGTGCTGGGGATTGAACCAAGAATGGTTCCAGGCCCTACCCCCCTTTTGAGATAGCTCTCTCTACGTCACTAAACTGCCCAGGCTGGGCTCAAACTTGCTATCCTCTCTTGCTTCAGCCTCCCAAAGTGGTGGGATTACAGGCCTACCCCACTGGGCCCAGCTCTTCACCTTATTTAACTAACATGTGTCTTAGTATGGGTGAACAAATTTACACCTAGTTCACATAGAAACAATTACTTCTTATTTTGCCCTCTTTGTTCCCCTTTAATTGTTTGAGACTGTAGTCTAGGCTGGTCCTGAACTCACAGCAATCCTGCCTCAGTTTCCTGAGTGCTGGAATCACTCAGCTGATTTTTATGTGATACTGGGGAACTGAACCCAGGGCCTTGCGCATGCAAGGCAAGCAATCTAACCTTTGAGTGACATCCCCAGCGCCTGACTGTCCCTTTTTAAATGAACATATTTTTATTTCCCTCATACTGCAGTCAGATTCTGTTCTCTCTCACATATGTTCTTGTTGACTACTACATTGATCTGCTATTATTCAAGAGAACCCCAGTCCCAAGGCCCTCTGTTAAATGGTCTGGAGAACCTTCTCAACCCTCCCGCAACCTCTTATGTAGCATTCTGATTTCATATTATGAAGGTAGAAGAAAAAATACGCAAGAATCCTACAGAAAAAAAGAAAACAGCCAAACTGGAATCAGTGCATTAGATGACAAATCGGACATTAGAGAAACATCTGGGTAAATGTATGAAATGTAAAGACACGGCCAAGAATAACAGCACGAGGCAGCATCCTGACAGTCACCCAGTGCCGACGGGTGTTCCACGAAAGCCTGTATCTTAAAAGTTAGCAGGATGCCCAGGGCCACGCGAATCGTAAGCCCGAATTACAGCGGAGGGACCCAACGTATGAACAACTTGGGGAAATAAAAGACATGTGCTTGTAAATCAGACCTTAGAAAAGGCGAGGGACATGCAAGATCTCAGAAACGAAGCCCCGTGGAAAGCCGCCGAGATGATCTACGGTAACAAAAGTCTGTGTGGATGTCGGGAAAGGAAACAAAGTATTAAGAAGCCCGAGTCAGTTTTCCGTCTTTAAGGGGAAAGCGAGCGATGGGAGCCAGGGGTGTGAAAACACCCAAGTCTTGTGGATCACGGAAGTGGGGTGGGTTAAGGAGCAGAACTTCTACCCAAAGAAATGAGGGTCTTCACGGGCGGAGGGGGAGGCGAGGAAGGTACTAACTGGAGCCGTGGAAAGGCGATGCTGAGACGCGGCGTGGGACCCAGAGGCTTAGATGAGGAGCGGAGGGCGGCGCGGGAGCGGGACCGCGGGCGGCGGCGCGCCGGGTTCCCTCACCTTGGCCTTGTAGCTGGGCAGGTTGCAGAGGATGTCCGTGCGCAGAGCCTCTTCTGCCAGGCTGCGGGCGCACAGGCTCCGCCACACCTCGCTGTTCTCGTCGCCGTGGAGGCAGCGGTACCAGTGCTTGCACACTAGGGCGCAGCTCCGCAGCTCGGACAGCTCCAGGTAGGAGAAGACCAACTCCAGCACCCGGCTGGGCAGCCGGCCCCCCGGCCCCCCGGCCCCGGAGCCCGCGCCCGCGCCGCCGCCGCCGCCGCCGCACCCAGCGCCGCCCGAGGCTGCCCCAGCCCCCGGGCCCGGGGCCGCCATGTCCTCACCAGCCGGCCCGCAGGCCGCCGCCGCCGCGGGCCCCCGTCTCGGCGCGGGAGGCCGAGCCTCGCCTTCGGACCGCCGGCTGGCTCACCGCCCCTTTCAGCGCCAACCGCCCGCGCCTCCGCCCCTCCCGCCCCAGCGCGGCGTCCGCGGCGCGCCCCGCCTCACTGAGGGCGGACGCCCGGGCGGCGCGGGCACCCCGCCCCTCCCCCGCCGCTCAGCGCGGCCGCCGGAACCGCCCGACCCGCCCGGCCTCCCGGCGGCGCGCCCGGGGCTCCGCCATGCAGGTTGAGGGCACGAAGCAAGGGCGCACGCCCGGCGCGCCCGAGGTGCCTCTCGGCCCCGGATGTGACTGCTCGGCGACCGCGCCGCGCGCCCTACGCTCCATGGGATTGGGCGCCTCGCCTGACGTCATCAAGGCCCGCCGTGCGTGACGGCATCACGGACGCCTCGTGGGACCGGGAAACGCAGGTACGGGCTGGGTGACGGTGGGTGGTGGGCTGCCCTTCAGAGCCCGGGCCTCCTTTCGGTCTTGGGGCCCCGCTTGGCTCTGCTGAGCCCTTTTTTCTGTGAAGTTTCTCTGTCGCTCGGTCCCCACTTCAGACTCCAATTTAATGCATGAAACTTTTGTCCTTCCTAGTTTTTCCACTTTCGGGTTGAGTTGGATCCTTTCTCTTTGCCTTGGGCCGTCTTTCTATGGACAGGCTCGATTTATTTTAGGTGATATATGTCTGCGATGCATGGTAATTGCAGCCATCTTGGGGAATTAGTACAGAGGCGTGTGGCCTTAACCGCTTTCATTCTTCCCGCCCTTGGCCAGCGGGGCCGTGCCTTCCTCGGCAGGCCCTCCTGTTCTGCCCGAGTATGGGGACTCTTCAAAACGCCGGGAGCGGCGGCAGATGAGCACCTACGCCACCACCAGTTTAGACCCCCTCGAAGGGCCGCAGCCTTGTGGACTAAATGTAGCACTCCAGATCCACCAGTTAGCGAGTAGAGTAAGGCAATCGGTTTTATTAAAATAAGACATTGCAATAGGGGAAATGACTTGATTATGTCTTAGGTGGCTTCTTGAATGGAAAAGAATTTAACCATTAAGTTTTCCGGCCCCCAGCAGCCTCCGAACAGCCTGAAAGAATAGTTAGTAAAAGAAAAAGAATAACCACCACGTGAGCTAGGCCCCGTACTGTTTTTATGTACTCTCTTTTTTTTTTCCCCATCATTTGTTTTGTTCAGAGGATGGAATCCAGGGCCTTGAACCTGCTAGGCAAGTATTACACCACTGAGCTGCGTCCTCAGTCCAGTATACTGCTGTTAATAGAATTCTCTGAACAAGTCTACAAAGTAATTATTGTAATAAAAGGGTAAAAACTCCCTTAAGTAGTCAACTCTAGTGTTCGGAGATCTCAGAGTCTTGCTTGAAACTTCCTGCTGTGTATAGTCCCTTCTTTCCTTCCTGGCTTTTTTTCCCCCAGGGGCAGACAAAGTCTTGCTCTGTAGTCCAGTCTGGTCTCCACCGCACAGCAATCCTGCCTAAGCCTCCCAAGTGCTGGGATTGCACTTGCACCACCATGCCCAGCTTATGTGATGCTAGGGAATTGTGCCCAGGGCCTTGGCACTTGCTAGGCAGGCACTGTTAACCACTGATCTAATCCCCCAACCCCCATTTCTTGTTCTTTAATAACAGTGACTGCCTTCCCTACTCTCTGATACAATTACTCATTAGTTTCCCTTCTTTTCAGTTTCTTTTTCACCGAGCTCAGTAACCCAAACTATCTTCATTCGTAACCAATACTGATGCCGCAGCCTTTGGACCACTCTGCTATCCCACTTCTCCACACCAGCACCAGCTTTATAGGAAAGCACACCTGTGGGAAAGACTTGATCTACCTTGACCTTTGTGGTAGTGGCTGTCATGTGTTTCCTGGCTGTTGCATCCAGTTTTGTCTGGAAAAGCAGTTACGTATCTTAAATTTTCAAGGGTAGAGTGTTTCCATGTGACAGTCAATAAGGAGCCATGCAGAATGAAGCATCTTAAAGGCCCAGACACCAAACACTGGACACTGGTGCATGGCCTCTGTAGTCCCAGCACCCTGGAAGCTGAGACAGGTGGATTGCCAATTCCAAGGCCAGCCTGGGCTCCATAGTGAGTTCAGGACCAACCTGGGCTACAGAGTGAGACCCTGTCTCAAAAAATAAACAAAGACAAGTGGATAAATGGAGTGTGCCTGAAGGACTTGGATGTGGAGATTGCTCAGTAAAGACTGGCTTTATCTTGCCTCTTAGTACAAGTGAGGGAGAGCCTTAAAGGGGCTGATAGGGTCAAAGGTCACTCTGGTGCTTATCTAGTCTGGTCACTGAGGTGACCCCTTCATTGACAGACTACCCACCCCTGTGACCCAGGTAGAATTTCTCTTTTTTTATCCTTCCTTTCTTTCTTTCTGAAGCAGTGTGGCACTCTGTAGCTCAAGCTGGTCCTGCCTTCACCCTGTAGCCCAGACTGGCGTCAAACTCATAGCAATCCTCCTGCCTCAGCCTCCCAAGTGCTGGGATTACAGGCATGCACCACCATATCCGGTCTGGCTAGAACAGGGAAAATTACCCCTATCATTCCTTTTCTTATTACAAGTCTTTTTTTGTGAGATGGTATCTTGCTCTGTAGTCAAGCTAGTCCTGAACTCACTTGGTAGCCCAGGTTGGCCTTGGACGCACAGCAGTTCTCTTGCCTTAGCCTCACCAGTGCTGGGATTATAGGCATGCCCTACCACACCCAGCTTTATGTGGTGCTGGGGAATTGAACTCACGGCCTTGTGCCTGCAAGGCCAGCGTTTTAACCACAATGCCATTCCTCCAGCCCCTCTTTTACAAGTCTTTCACCGGCTGGTCACCTCACTTTGTGTCCCCCTAACCCCACGTTCCCTACCCTCACTGTTCCTTCTTCAGAACTGCTGCCTGTGGCATCTGCCCTTTCTAAAAATGCTCTAGTCCTTGTCCTCACTCGCTCTGACTGCATTAGGTGGCAGAAGGAAGGAGTCAGGTCTCTAAGGAAAGTAACCCACAGTGGGGTCTGATTGACTTCCGAGCTTCACATGAGGCAACTGCAGGGAAAGTAGCTTTTGCCTTGATAAGCAAACGTGGGGATCTTGTTGAGACTTAACCCACTTCTAGTAGCTTTCCAAACTCAGTCATGGAAAAATAAACAGCAGCTTGCCAACACTTATTTCTGAAAGATTGTCTTGAACCCACGTTTAATGACATTTTCCCTTCCACTGTCTACTCCCTGTCGGCTTCACACTGTTTGATGTTGGTCTTTTGGTATGTTTCAAATAACCAGCAGTAATTTAAATTTTATAGACTAAGGAAACGAATGATTTTAGAGGGTTTGATTGACTCACTTTTCAATATTTTGCATGATAAATGTCAGTTGACAAAAATCAAAAGCCTCACAAGATATATAGATTTTTGAGGCTTTCCAAACCCTTTTTTGACATTTCCCTTAGTAGGTCTGCGGTGGGTTTTTGGTTTTGTTTGTTTGTTTGTTTGTTTTTTGACTAGACAGGTGATCAGTAAATATTATCCATCTGATTTAGATTAGAAATTTAAGACTGGAGGAATAGTACCATGTTTAGAGCACTTGCCTAGCAAGTGCAGGGTCCTGAGTTCAATTCCCCAGCACCATGTAAACTGGGCATGGTGGTGCATGCCTACAATCACAGCACTTGGGAGGCTGAGGCAAGAAGATTGCCGTGAGTTCAAGGCCAGCCTGGCCTACATAGTGAGTTCAGAACCAGTCTGGGCTACAGAGCAAGACCATAACTCAAAAAAGATAAATAAATACAAATTTGAAAAAATAAAAAGCAATTTTTTTTGAGACAGGGTCTCACCGTATAGCTCAGGCTGGTCCTGAACTCACTAAGGAGCCCAGGCTGGCCTTGGACCTCCTGCCTCAGCCTCCTGAGTGCTGGGATTACAGGCCTGCTCCACCGTGCCCTGTTTATGTGTTGCTGGGAAATTGGACTCAGGTACTTAGTGCTCTGAGCCATTCCTCCAGCTCCTTATGTTGTCTTGTGTGTGTCTGGGGATTGAGCCAATTGCCTTCCCACTGAGCTACAACTGTAGCCCATTTTTATTTTTGATTTTGAGACAGCGTCTTACAAAGTTGCTCAAGATCAGCCCAAATTTGATTTTCTCCTGCCTCAGCCTCCACAAGTGCTAGGATTAACAGGCCTGGGCCACTGGACCCAAATTTAAATTGATTGTCTTCTTAGAAGTTAATTTAAATGTCATGTTTTAAGGTAGAGTCACATCTTCATCCTGTTTCAGTAATACAGTTTCTAAACTTTAGTAATGTCATTACATTTATTTAAAATCATTGCAGCGCTGGGGCGTAGCTTGGTGGTCGAGCAAGCAAATGCTTGTGTGTACACAGGGCCCGCGTTCAGTCACCTGCACCAAAAAAAACTAGATCAGCCTTGAGTCCCTCATCCCTTGGTTTGCTGGAACGTTCGGTGAGAGTCCTTGTTAGGGCGGAGTATTAACTACCCCTTGAGGACTTCTCTGCCACGCCCCGACCCCCGGCCCCTGGCGGACCCGGTGAGCCACTTCCCCTCGGAGTCTGACAGCTTCAGTGTCTGTGCCTTTCCTCTGTGTGCTCATTGTGCACTTCTGCTGAAGTAAAGAAAAAACTTACCTTTTTCTCATGTCATCTTTATGAACATTGCCATATCTGATTTCTGTGGCCATGTTGCTCTTATCTTGATTTCCAGTTTATCAGTCTAATTAGTGATTGGGTGAGAGAGAGAGTGTGGCCAAAGATGGAAGGCAATAAGCAGTTTCATATTGAGAGGGAGACGCTGGGCAGATTGCCAGATTAGGTGATGCTTTGGAAACTGTGCTTGGAGATTTTTCTCTGTACCATTGGACTAAAGTCAGCTATCTAGCCTGAAAACGACAAGGCCGCTCAGGCAGGTTTCCTTGGGTGCTCCCTCCTGGTGGGGGAGTGCAGCCTTCATCTGGGTGGGTGTGTTGACTTGCTTCCATCGACCATTAGCTAAATGTGTAATCCTGTGGTCCCTGTTAAGCCCTGACCCGTGGGCAGCCCAGTCAGAAACAGCCAGCTGGCACTTCTAGCCTGCGTGCCAGGGATTCCACCTAGGAACAAGGATAGAGGCCTGCTGCTGTCCACACAGTCTGCACATCACATGATGAAAAGTGTACAAATGGAGGCTAGAGGAATGGCTCAGTAGCACTAAGTGCCCGAGTTCCATTCCCCAGCACCACATAACCTGAGTGTGGGGGCGCCCACCTGTAATCCCAGCACTAGTACTAGGGAGGCTGAGGCAGGTGGAGTCCAAAGCCAGCCTGGGCACCATAATGGGTTCAGGACCAGCCTGGCCTACAGAGCAAGACCCTGTCTCAAAAAAAAAAAAAAATATTACCTTTTACGGTTATTTTCTACAGTCACCTAGCTAATACAAAACTAGAGACCTAGGAGGCTGAGGCAGGAGGATCATGAGCTCAAGGCCACCCTGGGCTACACAGCAGGACCTTATCTAAAACAAACTTGGAGGATCTGACTGAACGTGCAATCTGATGTGTGTAGGCCACTCTCTAAGAGACTGGGTTTTGGAGACAGAGTTTTGCTCTGTAGTCCAGGATGATCCTGAACTCACTGTGTAGCCCAGGCTGGCCTTGAATTTACAGCAATCCTCCTGACTCAGCCTTCCAAGTGCTGAGACTATCTGTGTGCGTCCCCACACCCTACTACTGCGGTGGTGGGGAGTCAAACTCTAGGCCTTGTGCTTGCTAGGCAAGAGCTCTAACCACTGTTGTTCCTCCAGCCCTCTGAAAGACTTTTGCAAGTCTCATCCAGAAACTAGAGAGGACCAGGCCTACAGGCTCCCTAGTGGCACAGGAAGCACTGGTGAGCACATGCCCGCTGGCACTCCACAGCCATGTATTTGATAACACTTTTTGTAGACTTGGAGTTTTAAATGTTTTTTTGAAATGTTACTTTTTTTTTTAAGATGCCTTTTAGAAATACTTAAGTGAGGGGTTGGAGGAATAACACAGTGGTTAAAGTGCTGGCCTAGCAAGCACAAGGCCCTGAGTTGGATTCCTCAGCACCACATAAACCTGGGAGTGGTGGTGCATGCCTGTAATCCCCGCACTCGGGAGGCTGAGACAAGTGGATAATCCTGAGTCAAAGGCCAGCCTGGGTTACACCAGTGAGTTTAGGATCAGCCTTAGCTACAGAGCGAGGCCCTATTTCAAAAAAGAGAAAAAGAAAAATACCTAAGCGAGGGCTAGAGGAATAGCACAGCAATTACTAGTACTCACCTAGCAAGTTCAGGGCCCTGAGTTCATTTCCCCAGCACCATTACAGCTGGGTGTGGTGGTGCATGCTGTAATCCCTACACTATGAATCCTGAGGCAGGAAGAGTGCCCTGTGTTAGGGGCCAGCCTGGGCTATACAGAGAGTTCGGGAACAGCCTGGACTTTGGAGCGAGACTGTCTCCTGCCCTGAAGTTCTTATGTTTTTGGGAGAGGGGTGGTTTCTTTTGTTGTTGGTTTATTGAGACAGGGAATCACTGTAGCCCAGCCTGGTCCCAAATTCACTGTATAGCCCAGACTGACCTCAAACTCGGTAATCCTCCTGCCCCAGCCACCTGAGTGCTAGGATTACAGGCATGTGCCACTGTGCCCAGCTAATTGTTGGTGTGGTGCTGGAGAATTGAACCTTGGGCTTGTACATGCTGGATAAGTACTCTAACCAGTGAGCCATGCCCCCAGCCCCAGAAGTCCCTGTGTAGACTGTGATCCAGTGTTTCCCGCCTGTTACAGAGCTTCCTGGGGCATGATGGCTGTCAAGTGGACAGGTGGACACTCCTCTCCCATTCTCTGCCTGAATGCAAATAAAGACGGGCTCGTGGTGTCTGGAGCTGAGGGTGGCGATCTCACAGCCTGGGGTGAAGATGGGACCCCATTAGGACACACGAGGTTCCCAGGGGCTGATGATGTCACCAGTGTCCTGTTTTCCACCACCTGCCCCACCAAGCTTTATGCCTCACATGGAGAAACCATTAGCGTGCTGGACGTCCGGGCCCTCAAAGGTCCCCTGGACCATTTCCGCGTGAATGAAGAAGAAATCAACTCTCTGTCTCTGAATGAAACTGAGACCCTGCTGGCTTCTGCGGATGACTCTGGGGCAATCAAAATCTTAGACTTGGAAAATAAGAAAGTCAGCAGGACCCTGAAGAGACACTCCAATATCTGCTCCTCTGTGGCTTTCCGACCTCAGAGGCCCCAGAGCCTGGTGTCCTGTGGCCTGGATATGCAGGTGACACGCTGGCAGAGAGAGCTTGGGGATTTCTGGATAGGGTCGGATCACAGTGCTTTGAGGGGGCCGGGGTGCAGTGCTGGGACCTGACCCCAAGACCCCATGGGTGCTAAGCATGTGCTGTGCCATGGAGCCACACCCTTGGCCTCCAGAGTCAAGTTGCTGACCGAGTGAAGCAGACACATGTTCAGTAGTAACATGTCGTACCCAGGCAGGCCTGTGAGCTCTGCTCCTCTGGGGAAGGCCAGCCTCATGGAGCCTGCCAGCTCTATTCCCAGAGTCTCCATCCTAGTCTTTGTTTCTGTACCTGACGACGTTTCTAAAACCTTACAATTCAGATATCCGATTCTAAACAGAGTTGACCCACCCACTCTGTAAGCTGTGTTGGGTAAAAGGAAAGTTGGGGCTGGAGGAATAGCACAGCTGTTAGAGCAAGTGCAAGGCCCGGAGTTTGATTCCCCAGCAACACATAAGCTGGGCATGGTGGCACATGTCTGTAATCCCAGCACTCCGGAAGTTGAGGCAGGAGGATTGCCATGAGTTCAAGGCCAGCCAGGACTACACAGTAAGATCCTATTTTAAAGAAGTGGCTGGGGCTACAACTCCATGTGAGGTCCCTGGGTTCAACCCCCAGTACTGAAAACAAAATTGGTGTCTCTGCCAAAATAGTCGCCATAATAGCACAGTCGATAAGGACCTAGGCCTGTCACAGCTAGGCCAGTCAGGGCTAATCTAGGGTGGGGCCAGGGCGAGCCGCTAGGCCCAGGGATAAACCAGGCAGAGTACCGGGTTGCCCTCGTGTGGAAACTTTGTTTTACTGCACCAAGAAAAAAAAATAGGGGCTGGTGATGTTCCTCAGTGGTTAGAGCACTTACCTGTGTGCACAAGGCCATGGGGTTGATTCCTCAGCAGCACATGCAAATTAGCCAGATTAAAAAAAAAATTAAAGCCAGTTGTGCTAATATCCCTCTTAGTCCCGGCACTTGGAAAGCTGAGACCAGAGGACTGTTAAGTTTGAGGATATCCTGGGTACACAAGGAGTTCAAGACCAGCCAGAACTGCCGAGCAAGACCCTACTTCTAGAAGAAAAGAAAAACATTAGAAGGGTGTGGGGTTTTTTTTGTTTGTTTTGTTTTGTATTTCTGTGATACTGTAGACTGAGCCCAAGGCATTCTAGTTTTGGCCTACTTTTCAGTATCATTCCACTGGAATGTTGGGATAATGTCTGATCTTTCTTTTCTTGGGACAAAGAGTCTGGCCCTGTATCCCAGTCTGGACGTAAACTCAACTAGTTAGGTAGCCAAGGCTGGCCTTGCACTCAGGGCAAACTTCCTGCCTCTGTCTCCCAAGTGCCAAGATCACAGGCATGTAGCATCGCACCCAGCTTGTGCAGTGCTGGGAGTCAAGCCCAGGACGCTGCTGTGGCTAGGCAAGCGCCCTGACCACTGCACTACACTCTCAGCACCTGGTGTGTTGCTGGGAGCATCTTCTTCTGGCCGTTCACAGCCTACTTGGGTGATATTATTAGAAGCTGGTAAGTGGTGTTACTGAGCAGAACGGCTGGAACGCCGTGTGACCGTCCCTCGCCTTCCTTCCAGGTGATACTGTGGAATCTTAAGAAGGCCCGGCCTCTCTGGATGACTCACTTAGAGGAGGATGAAGCGGAGGACCGGGACGGTCCCCGGCCGCCCGGGCAGCTCCTCAACCCCGCCCTCGCCCACTGTGTGTCGGTGGCGTCCTGTGGCAATATCTTCAGCTGTGGTGCCGAAGACGGAAGGGTGCGGGTCTTCAGGGTGGCGGGAACCAGGTGTGAGCAGGTGCTGCGGTTGCAGGCCCACACGCAGGGTGTGTCCCAGGTCTGCTTCCTGCTGGAGTCCTGCTTGCTCAGCGGCGGCAACGACGGGAAGGTCCGGCTGTGGGACGTGGGCACAGGGCTTGAGTCCGCGCTGAGGAGGCCTGCCAAGCGTGCCCGCGAGGGGAGAGCGAGGAGAGCCCCTGACGCCAGCCCGGGGGGCCACGAGGTCGCTGCAGCCGCCGGCAGGGAAGAGCCAAACGGCATGTTACCGCGGCTGGACGTCAGCCATGGGGAAAAGGTGAACTGGCTCCTGGGTACAAAGATAAAGGGGCAGCAGTGTGCGCTAGTAGCCGATCAGACCAGTTCCATATCTGTATATCCCTTACATGTCCAATAAAAACGTGAGGAACTCTGGCAAAGCTTGTTTAGAAACAGGGTCCCTCTGGAGCCCAGGCTGGCCCTAAACTTCTATGGAGCCCAGGCTGGCCTTGGACTCACGGCAATCCTCCTGCCTCAGCCCCCCCGAGTGTTGGGACTACAGATGTGCGCCACCACGCCCAGCCTATATAGTGCTGTGGATTCAACCCCCAGTACTGCAAACAGAAAAGTAGGTCTTGGGGAAGGAAGGCCTGTGGTGCTGTGAGTCTGGGCGAGGAGCACAGAGTGGAGCAGGTTTGACTCCTAGACCCACTGTCGGCCCCAGCTGGCCCCAGCTAGCCATGCCGCATCACGTCCACCTAGAGCCAGGCCTCTGCTGCTGGGACGGAGCTCACTGGACCAGACCGTGTGGGCTCTGCTGCCAGTACGTATTGGGGAAGCATGGCCCACACTTCTCTTCCTCATTTTCCTTAAATCTCTGATGCTGAAACTTGATCTTTTTAAAATATTTTCTAGGAGCTGGGAGGTATGTCCCAGTGGTTAGAGCACTTGCCTACCATGCAAAAGTCCCTGGCTCGATCCCCCAGCACCGTGTTAAGAAAAATTAGCCAGGTATGGTGGTATGCACCTGTAATCCCAGAACCTGGGAGGCTGAGGCAGGAGCATTGTTGTGAGTTCCAGGCCAGCCTGGGCTACAGAGTGAGACCCTGTCTCGAATATTTTTTAAAATAAATGATATACCCTGTTTTTCTGGTTGATATCACTGCTCTCTGTGAAGTATTACTATTGGGAGTTCTTGGACTTAATCAGCATTTTCCCTTATACCCTTCTGAGGAGGTTGTCCCCCCTCAGGAAACAACCCACAGCTGTACTGAGTCATCAAAGACAGACTCAAATTAACCCATCACCTAGTCACTAACTTCTTTTTTATGTTTTAGTGAGTTGAGCAGTTGTATCTTTGTCAGCCAAGATTGTTTCTTTGTTAAAATAAACTGTTAGCTGAGCATGAAGATGCTTGTAATCTCAGAGGCATTCTGGAGGCTGAGGCAGGAGGGTCACTCGAGTTCAGCACTTGGAGACCAGCCTCGGCAACATAGCAAATCCTCATAAACAACAAAAAACTGGGGCTGGAGGCATAGCTCAGCAGTTAAAGCACTTGTCAAGCACTAAGTGCCCCAGCACCACATAAGTCAGGCGTGGTGGCATACACCTGTAATCCCAACATTCGGGAGGCTGAGGCAGGAGGACTGTGTGAGTCCGAGAGCAACCTGGGCTACAGAGTGAGTCCCTGTCTCAAAAGAAAAAAAAACTATGTCTTTAAGAAAGCATTTATTGTTTTGATATTCAAATATATTTGTTTTTTATTAGTACTGGGAATGGAGCCTTCACACTGAGCTATAGCCTCAGCTCTATTTTTATTTTGAGAAGATCTTACACTAAATTATCAGGTTGGGCACAACTTGAGATCCTCTTGCCTCAGCCTCCCAGAGTGCTGGGATGATAGCATGTGACACTGGGCCTGGCTGATATTCAAACTATAAATTTTTGTTGATCTAAGTAAATTTTTAATGATTAATTTTGAATTTTTTAATGTTTAAAAAATTTTTAAGGAGCTGGAGGAATGGCATAGCGGTTAAACACTTGCAGGTGCAAAGCCCTGAGTTCGATTCCCCAGCACCACATAAATTGGGAGTGGTGGCGCACACCTGTAATCCCAGCACTACTCGGGAGGCTGAGGCAGGAGGATTATCATGAGTCCAAGACCAGCCTGGGCTCCACAGTAGGTTCGCTTGGAGCAGCTTGGGCTATAGAGCAAGACCCTGTCTCAAAAAAAATTTATTGTCCAGATTATAGAAATCTGGTTTATATATTTTTTTTGTTTTTGAAACAAGATCTTACTCTGTAGTCCAGACTGGTCCTGAATTCACTATGGAGCCCAGAGTGGTTTCCAACTCAACGGCAGTCCTCCTGCCTCAGCCTCCTGAGTGCTGAGATTACAGGTGTGCTCCACCACGCCCAGCTCATGTGGTACTGAACTCAGAGCCTTATGTTTGCTAGGGAAGTTCTCTAACCACTATTCTGTTACCCCAACCTCTTGTTAATCTTTCCAAAACAGTGTCTTTAGCCATCAGAAAAATGCAACTCCAGACAACTCTGAGGTTCCATCTAACTCCAGTAAGAATGGCTGGTACCAAGAACTAAAAAAACAAGTGTTAGAAAGGTTATGGGGGAAAAAGAACCCTCCTGCATTGTTGGTGGGACTGTAAACTGGTACAACCATCATGGAAAGCAGGATGGAGATTCCTCAAAAACTGAAAATAATCTCTTCTTGGCCTTCTGGCTAAGATCCTCTATGAGAAAACTAAAAGTAGATATCCCATTTAACCCTGCTGTGCTTCTTAGTATCTTCTCAAAAGAGTTACAGTCAGCATCCAAGGGCTGGAGTAATAGCACAGGGGTTAGGACCCGGGATAGGCCGGACAGGGTCCTGGGGCGCCCCCCCCCCCCAGTGGCAGCTGGAGAAAAAATTTAAATAAAAAATCTATTTCTGAGACATCATTAGCTCTACCTACACTATCCCACCACATATTTTTTACGTTATATACATATTTTTGAGGTGAAGTCTTGCCATGTAGCCCAGGTTGGCCTCAAGCTCATGGCAGTTCTGCCTCACCCTCCCAGTGCTGAAATTAACAGGTGTGTGTCGCTACACCCAGGTCATCTTTATGTGGTGCGTGGGAATCGAACCCAGGCCTGTGCGTGCTACCAGGGGCTTTTACCACTGAGCCATGCCCCAGCCCCCCAGCACATGCTTTGACTCTCTTCCTCCTCCTTGGATCAGATATTACAGTGCAAAGGGTGACTTTCCTTTGAAAACATGTCTTCTAAAAATTGATGTCGCCCAAGACCAGTGCCTCATCACTCCATCCCCACATCAGAGTCACCCTGGCCGACACGTTCGCTTTCACTTCCCTGTCTGCACGACTCCACGATTGTCCCCGTGGGTCTTGGTGCTGGGCTGCTGTCCCCCTTCTCAGCCCCACAAGTGACTGCAGAGTGCAGATGTTCCCGGGGAGTGGGGCAGCACCAGGGGCCTCCCGGGAGCTGGAGGCGTGATCGGCAACAGGATTCCTGTTTACATGTTGGGAAAACATTACAGCAAGACGCCTGGCGCCGCGTCCTCCCAGAGCTGCTCGCTGGCTTTGAACACACTGTCCGGCCTTCCTGCCACTTTTCTCAGGCTGTTTCTGCCTCAGTAAACTGTGGACTAAGCCCTCTTTAACCAGGAGCCAAAGTCACCGTCAGGTCGCAGGTCTCGAGGACTGCGTCCGCCTGACATGAAAGCGATACCGACATTCGGCATCAGGAGTGACATGGCCTTGTGGCTCCCCTTGTCATGCGGCTTCGGAGCCTTTGGGACCGACTTGCAGGAAGAGCCTGGAAACTCCCGCAGAAGCTGCGGGGTGTCGTGAGCAGTGCCCGTGGAAGTGCAGGTCAGCGCGCAGGGGCCCGGCGGAGCGGGGCGGAGGGGCGGGGCTCGGGAATGAGGACTCTACTGAGAACTGCCCGAGGCTGGGGAAAGTCGCGAGTAAGACCGAGGATGGGGAGGTCGCTGAGCGCTGGGAGCAGGCAGCAGACGGCGGCAGGAAATCCCCGTCTCCTCCCAAAGTGCTCACCGTGATTCCCGACCACAGCCTTCCCACGGGCGCCCCGCAGGTCCGCATCCTCGCGGGGCCCCGGCACCGGGGCGGTCAGCAGCTCCAACGCCACCCGCTGGCCGGCCCGTCCCGGTGACTCCCTAGCGCGGTGGGGTGGCGCCAGCGCAGTGGAGGAGCAGGAGCAGCCCATCCTTCTCAGGCCAGCCAGGATCTCCCGGCCCGACAGTGGGATCAGCCTCTGAGGCCTGCGGGGTCCCAGGGCTTCAGACAGCGCAGGTAAACGCAGGCAGGGAACGATGCCACTGCTGTCGCCGCCACCACCTCCTGGTTGTCAGCCGCGGGTCGCACTGGCACTGTGACCCCCCTTGCTCCACCCACCGTGACCTTGAACCCCATGCACTGTGACCTTCCCCTGCTCCCCCCTCCCACGGTGACTGGCTCATCATCACAAGGGCTGTCAATGAAAAGGGAAAAGGTGGGGGGTAGGGGAGAGTTGGGAGAGCATCAGGGACTCAGAATAGGGTCAGGCAGGGTCACTTGGCCACTTGGAGTAAGGCCAGTGCCAGCAATCACAGTTCATCATGCTTATGAATTTGGGATTTCAAAACACAAATGAGGACTCCCCCCCACCAACCCCCAAGAGCGTGTCTTCATCATTTAAAAAGTAAGTTCCATTTGAAAATTCCCTTTCTTTTCTTCTTCCTATTTTTGTTTATACAAATATCTGATCTGTAAGAAAAAGTGCATGGGAGGGGTTTAGCAGTTTAATCAATTTTTAATTGAGAAAGGGCAGTTTGGTAGTCTACTTAAAAATGTTTCTGGGAGATTCACTAGAAACATTAACCGGTAAGATTTTGGTGAACTTAGCTTCTGTGTTCCTACTGCCCTTCAGAAAAGGGGCGGGGCTCTGCAGCCCCAGGACGGACACCACCCCGTGCCCATACCCCTCCCCCAGCTACGTCCTGGCATCTTAGCCCTGCTGAGAGTCAGGGCTAGCTCTTTAGGCTCAGAGAGCCTGGGGAGGGTGCCCACGGAGGGTGCCCACCCACCTCTTGTATTTTGGGAGACAGGCTTCCCCTTCCCCTACCCCTCAGAGTGGCTCCTACCAGCCCGGCTCGCTACTTCCAAAGGACGCAGGGAGCACCACGGACTGAGATGCATTCCTGGGCTCAGAAGCAAAGGATACAAGGTTTGATCAGTATTCGCCATCAGCACAGGACGACTGGGAGAGTCTGGCTCCGGGGTCTGCGCCTTGCCTAGTGCAGTCACACCTTCTGGCTCAGCAGGGCCTGACGGGCCTGTGGCTTTATCTCCAGCGATGGCCACAGCTCTGTAGTTACACCTGGTGTATTGCCTGTGTGGAATCAGTACCTTAGGAGCAGAAGACTCTGAATAAAGTTGGAAAAAGTTCTACATTGCAGATGTGGGCGGCTGACCAGTTCTCCAGAGGCCCAGGCTGCCCTTTACCCCTTTTTTCAGAGTTAGGGCCTGGTATGAAGGTGGTTTCTCCTCTGTCTCTGGAGCCCGGAGATGTGCTTTGACTCCCTGAGAGGAGAAGAGGACAGCTGCCCAGGGTGGCACTGTGTGAGTTCCCTCCTCTCGGGCCCTGGTCTCTCCCAGTGCCCTGCACCTTACCCCAGCCTGCCGGACAGTCTCCTTTCTAACCATGGTGGATTAGGAGTGGTTTGTTTTTGGTTTTTGAACTAGGGCAACTTGTGGTGGTCTGGGTGGCAAGCTGTATTTTGCAGACTGGCTCCACTTCGGGTTCACCTGCCTGTCACCCTTCCCTGGGGCAATGGAAGGCCAGGCCAAGCCATGTCCCACGAAGGCTTCACCTTAGGAGTAAGAGCCAGCTGTCGGCTGAGTCAGCGAGTTGTCCACAGCACAGGCTGCGGGCTGTATGAAACCGGGATTGGCTGTGAGTAGAGCCAGGGCAGAATTCAGGTGGGAAGGGCCATTACCTCCAGCATGGGGGGTGGGGGGAGGGGCAGGAAGAAAGGTGGCTGCTCTGGTACAGTCTGCCCTGGCCACGTGTCCACATTCTAAGTGTCTAATGCCCACCCCTCCAGTGACGGTGGTGTCTGGCCAAGGTGAGGCAGTCCTTTCAGTTGGGGAAGGGTGCCAAGGTCATCCAGGTCAGGGGCTTGACAGACGGGCTGCTCCTGCCCTGGGACCACCTGTCCTTGTTCCACCTGGTCTGGCGGGGGCCAAGGACAGCTGGCTGGTGGGTGTCTGCAGACTGAATGTGGCAGGGACTATTGCTCTCACCCCTCTCTGGCTAAAGAAGGGGCTCTGCCCGCAGTGTGCCTGTCACCACCACCAGCAACCGTGCCCTTGCCTTCCCAGATGGAGAGGTGGCAGGCAAAGTGGGAAAAAAAAAAAAAGAAAAAAAACCAGAAACTATATTGGGGGAATATGAGAGGGCAGATGAGAAAAAGGTTTGGATTTTGTGTGGGTTTTTTTTTTTTGTAACTTTCCTTAAGTGTTTTTCTTTTTCTTTATTTGTTTTTATTTATTTAAGCAAATTGCAGGCTTTGGCCTGGAATTTCCCGGGGGATGGGGGGCAGGAACCTGAGGCTGCTGCCCCAATATCTGCCTTCCTGGTACCGTCCCTTCCCCCAGCTCCTCCCAGACCCCATGAGCCAGGCCTCAGCTCCTCCAGCTGACCACTTCCCATGAGCCACTATGTCAGCCTATAACCAAAGGAGCTGGGGTCGGGCCTGGTGACCAGCCCTTCTCAGCCCGCTCAGTCAGGGTGCTCCCCACCTGCAGGTGGGAGGCACCACCCTATCTGCTATCATCAGCCCCCTCCAGAGCCCACTGCCCTGCTCAGCCCTGCCCTGCCCAGCCATTCCCTGCTCTGCCCTATATGGGGGTGCTTTGCTCAGGGATGGGCTGGCAGGGCTGCTGTACCCACCCTCCCTGGCAAGCAGAGACTTGAGACCTCTGGGGTCCTGTGTTCTGGTCACGTGATCCCAGGGGTGTATATGGGCCTGCCCCATGGGTGTATGAAGGGAGTTGGGGGTCTGCACTCTTGCATCTTGCTCTGCTGGTGCAGCGGGCAGCTGCCTCCCCTCCCCACCTCACCCGCACCATAGGCTCCCGAGGTGGGAGATTAAGCATTTTATAAATTATATTTCAAATACATGTTTTAAACTTGTCAAGAAAAAAATAAAGTAGATTAACAGCCATGTGTGTTTCATTTTAGCAAAGAATTTATCTCTTTTGTCTATGTCCTAAATCTTTGTGTGAAGTTGAATTTTAAAGTGGTGGGTTGTGGGGCTGAAGGACTAGCACAGTGGTTAGAGCACTTGCCTCCCAAGCACAAGGCCCTGGGTTCAATTCCTCAGCACCACATAAACCAGGAATGGTGGCCCATGCTTGTCATCCCAGTACACAGGAGGCTGAGGCAGGATTGTCATGTATGTGTTCAAGGCCAGCCAGAGCTACATAGTGAGCTCTGGACCAGCCTGGGCTACCCAGAAAGACCTTGTCTCAAAAAAACAACAACAACAACAAAAAAAAACAAAAACAAACAAACAAAAACCGTGGTGGACTAATTACTACCACAGCTGGATTGGTTTCGTTTTCTTTTCTCTTTTTTTCTTTTTTGGAGACAGGGTCTTGCACTGAGTCTAAGCTGGTTCTAAACTATATACACCAGGCTGGCCTCAAACTCACAGCAATCCTTCTGCCTCAGCCTCCTGAGTGCTGTGATTACAGCCATACACCAACACACTTTTTGGGTTGGTTTTATTTTTATTTATTTATTTTTTGATTCAGGGTCTTGCTCTGTAGCTCAGGGTCTTGCTCTGTAGTCCAGGCTGGTCCTGAACTCACTAGGGAGCCCAGGCTGGCCTTAGACTCATGGCAATCCTCCTGCCTCAGCCTCCTGACTGCTGGGATTACAGGTGATTCCCCTGGTGATGGGGAATCGAACTCAGGTACTAAGCTCTTGAATTAGCGCTTGCTGGGCAAGTGCTTTAACCGCTGAGCCGTTCCTCCAGCCCCTTGGTTTGGTTTGCAAGACAAGGTGTTATGTTGCTCAGGCTTGCTTCAAGCTCCTGAACTCAGGTGATTCTCTTGCCTCAGCCTCCTGAGTAGTTAACACTACAGGCTCAAACCACCATGCCCAGGACTGGTGGAACAGCACAGCCACTGCAGCGCATGTCTAGCAAGCTCAAGGCCCTGAGTTCGATTTTTTAGCACTGCATAAACTGGGTGTGGTGGTGCACATCTGTCATCCCAGAACTCAGGAGACTGAGGCAGGAGGACTGCTGTGAGTTCAAGGCCAGCCTCAGCCTCAGAATTCAGAAGCAGCCTGGCCTGCAGAGTGAGACCCTATCTCAAAACCAAACCAAACCAAAAAAACCCACCATGCCCAGAAGGAAGCCTGTTTTTTGGTTGTAGTCCAGGCTGGCCTTGAACTCGCTGTAATCCTCCTGCCTCTGCTTCCTGAGTGCTTGGATTACAGGCGTGCTCCATCAAATGTGACCCTAGACTGTGCCATCCACTTGCATATCTGCATGCACGGAGGACTCTGGATTTGCACACGGCGTGGCTCTATGCCGATCTGCACTACGGATCAGTTTTCACAGCGACGTTACGGTGGACTCCGGGACACCTGTGTCCACGAGGCCAGTTCTTCAGAACTATATTTGGATTACAAGCTATTAAAAGCTTCTTGTACGCAGTGACCTTTCCAGAAAAACCAAGACTGAACGTTCCAGTTGGTGAGACCTGTTGCCGAGGGGGAACTGGCAGAAACCGAAACCGGATTCGAACATCTCCTGGGCTTCTTTGTTTTGTTTCTTTTCGGTTTTGCCTTCAGAAGATGAGCGCTGAGCCCGCCACCCTCGCGTCCTTGCAGGAGGCCATGAGAAGGTGTCCAGGCTGGGGCTGGGCTGGGCCGGGCCAGGAGCTCCGCAGCCCGGGCACTTGCTTAGCCCGCACAAGGCCTTGGGGTCGATTCCCCAGTACCACATAAGGAAATGAGCTGGGTGTGGAGGTACAACCTGTAATCCCAGTATGCAGGAGGCTGAGGCAGGAGGACTGCCCTGAGTTGGAGGACAGCCTGGAATACATACATAGCGAGTTCAAGACTAAGTGGGACTACAGAGCAAGACCCTGCCTCTGAGTGAAGGAATGAGCGAGGGGGTGAGTGAGCAGGCGTGGGCTGCTATCCTGGGAAGCCAGGAGAAATGGGAGAAGAGCAGAAATAAGAAAGGGCTGCCGGTGTCTTAATTAGAATTGTCTACATTACGGCTGTTTTGTCGTCCAGATTCAAAATATGTAACTTAATACTAAAGAAACATCTGCTTTCCCGGCCACAATCCCACCCCATCTGTGCACACGCTAACAGCGAGGGCGACACCGGGAGCTGAGTCGTGTCCCGGGCACGGGCTGCAGCCCTGCCCTTTCCTTGCTGGTTAGCCTCTGGCACACGCTCTTTTGGAAAAAAATGAGTAAAATGCAGCTTCTGCCCTCGAGATGTGCACAGCCTGTAAGAACGACAGACTTATTCAAAATGCAAATGAGAGGAATAGCTGGAGACAGGTTCATGCAGCCCAGGCTGGCCCTGAGTACCTGATCCTCCTGCCTCAGCCTCCCGAGTGCTGGGGTTACAGGCATGTGTCCTTGTGCCTGACTTGAAAAATACAATGTAATGCATGTGACCTTATGAAGATGATGTCTGTAAAGGATTAGAGGAGTATGAAGAGGGACAGCCGGTTTTGCCTTAGACACTAGGAAAAGGACTCTTCATAGAGGTACGCGTATGCGGGACCTTCCCGTCCTTTACACATCGCCATCCTTTCCCCTCTCGCCCTTCCCCTGCTCTCCCTCTCCACAGTCTGTCTTCTTCCGTGTCTCTTACATTCTTATGGTTTGGTTCTCTCATATTAGGGAAACCATGTGATAGTTGACTTTCTGGGCCTGATTCATTTCCATCATGGTCTCAGGGTACATTCATTTTCCTACAAATGGCACAGATCTGTCATTCCTAATGGCAGAGTAACACTCCATTGTGTATATGGACCGCATCTTCTTTATCCAGCCATCTGTACTCGGGCATCTTGGCTTCTTCCAAGATTTGGCTGTTATCACTTGTGCCGCTGTGAACATGGGTGTGCACGTATCAGCATAGTATGATGACATTAACTCTTCTGGGAAGACACTCAGAAGAGGTCTGGCAGGGTCAAATGGGATGTCGATGTTCAGTTTTCTGAAGAATCTCCACACTGCTTTCCACAGTGGCTGGACCAGTTCACATCCCACCAGCAATGCAGGAGGAGGGCTCCTTTTCCGCCCGGCCTCACCAGCACTTGTCGTTCTCTGAGTTCCTCATACCAGCCATCCTCACTGGCTTTAGATGGAACCTCAGTGTTGTTTTAGTTTGCATTTCTCCGATGGCTAAAGATGCTGAATATTTTTTTCATGTGTATATTGGCCACTCTGACTTATTCTGAGAACTGTTTACTCATTTCTGATTCCCATTTTTTGACTGTGTCCTTTATTTTGGAGGGTCTAATTTTTTTTTTTTTTTTTTTTTGGTTCTCTGTATATTCTTGATAATAGTCTTTCACCTGAGGAGTAGCTGGCAACTATTTTTTCCCATTCCGTGGGTGCTCACTTCACTCTGTTGTTTCATTTGCTGTGCAGAAGATTTTTAATTTCATATAGTCCCATTTGTTGATTCTTTATCTCTTGTGTGTTGGGTGTTAAATTGAGAAAGTCCTTGCCTATACCTGTATCTTCAAGGGTTTTGCCTATGTTTTTTCAAACAAGTTCAGTGTTTCTGTTTCCTGTCTCTGATCTATTTTGACTTGATTTTGGTGCATGGTGAAAGCTGTAGATCTAGTTTCATTTTTCTGCATGTGGTCTGCCAGTTTTCCCAGCATCATTTGTTAAAGAGGCTGTCTTTACTCCAGTGTATATTTTTGGGCCCTTTGTCGAAGATCAGATGGCTGAGGTCTGTTTTTGTGCCAATATCATGTTGGTTTTTTTTAAAATCACTGTTGCTGTGTAATATAATTTGATATCCGGTATCATGATGCCTCCTGCTTTGGTTTTGTTGCATAGGATTGTTTTGGCTATTCTTGGCCTCCATATATGTTGTGGTTCCATGTAAGTTTTCACATCACTTTTTCTAGTTCTGTAAAAAATACTGCATTTATCTTGGTTGGGATTGCGTTGAATCTGTGTATCAGTTTAGGTAGTATGGCCGTTTTGATGATGTTGGTTCTGCCTGTCCAGGAACAGGGGATTTTTTTCTATTTTCTAAAATTCTCATTGATTTCTTTTTTTAAAGAGTACTATAGTTCTCAGTGTGGAGGTCCTCCACTTGCTTTGTTAGGTTGATTCCTAGGTATTGATTTTTTTTTTTTTGTGACAGAGTCTCGTTTTGTAGCCCTAGCTGGTCCTGAACTCACGTAAGCTCAGGCTGGCCTTGGGCTCACAGCCATCCTCCTGCCTCAGCCTCCCTAGTGCTGGGATTATAGGCATGTGCCACCATGCCGGCTTTATGTGGTGCTGGGAAATTGAACTCAGGGCCTTGTTCTTGCTAGGCAGACCGCTGTGCCATTCCTCAAGCCCCACCCAGGGATTGAATTTTCATTGGGCAACTGTGAGGACTGCTTTTCTGATCTCTTCTGTGTGTTTTCACCATTATTAAGCAAAATCTTAAACTGTGAGTGGATATAAAATCTGGGAAGGGATCCTAGATGTACGAACAGCACCTGCACGCCATGTGGAAGCTTGCCCCCTGGTCAGCGCGGGTGACTAGGACATGCATGCGAGAGGCCTGGCAGGAGACAGGGCACAGGGTGGAGGGATCCAGGGCCATGAAGAGGAGGTCTAGTTTGGGTCTAAGGACTTCACTGAGCAGGCCAGGATGGCACAAAGAGCCTGTGCCACCTGGTGTGTCACATGATCAAGCCGAACTGCAGAAGGTGACAGCAGGTGGGTGGGAGATCGCAGCAAGGAGACAGCAAGATGTGCGTGGTGGCATGGGCAGGTCAAATGGAGCAGGACAGTGTCTAGGGGAGGGGGAGAGCACAGCAATGGAGTGGACGGGTAGCAGCTGAGAGGTGAGAATTATTCTGAGATTTCTAGAATTAGGTCAATGGTAAAGTCATTAATCGAGATAGAAAACTGTGCCAGAACAGGCTGAAGGAGCCAGGCATAGCTCAGTGGTTAGAGCATGTGCCTAGCACGTGCGAGGCCCAGGGTTCAATTCCCCAGCAGCACATGAAGACTAGCTGCCTGCAGTGGTGCACACCTATAATCCCAGCACTCAGGAGGCTGAGGCAGGAGGATCACAACTTTGAGCCCAGCCCAGGCAATTTAGTGTCTTAGACAGACTCTGTCCCAAAATAAAAAAAAATACAGAATGAACTGGGATGTGGCTCATGGGAAGCCCACAGGCTTGATCCCCCGCACTACAGAGGAAAGGATTGCAAAAAAGAAACGGAGGGCTAGGGGTGGAGCTCAGTGGTCAGAGCACTTGCCTAGTATGCTCAGGCCTCAGGTTTGATTCCCCGGCATCAAATACATCTGTAATTCCAGCACTTGGGAGGCTATGACAAAATTGCTGTTAAGTTTGAGGCCAGCCAGGTTACGTAGTGTGTTCAGAGCCAGCCATGACTACAAACTGAGGTCCCGTCTCAAAGACAGAGAGAGAGGGAGAAAGCCATTTCTCAGGTCCCAGGGCCAGCTCAGTATGGGACATTTATCTTTCCTTTTTTGGCATTTATCTATCACACCTTGATCGTTTTTACTTCCCTTCCTTTTGCCCATATTATACTAAATCTCAGTCTTTTCAACATTCAAGTCCTTTGCCTCTAAAGAATAAAAATGACTGTTTCATTTTTTAAGGCTGTAAGAATTAAAGGAAGGATACTTCTATAAAATACATTTTAGTGGTGGTATATGCCTATAATTCCAGCACTTGGGAAGCTGAGGCAGGAAGATTTCAAGTTCAAGGTCAGCCTGGACTACATAGCAAGATCCTTTCTCAAATCCAAACAGCCATGGGCTGGAGGAATGGCACAGCACTTAAAGTGCTAAGGCAAGCACTAGGCCGAGTTTAACTCCCCTGACCACATAAGCTAGGTGTGGCGGCACATGTCTGTAATCCCAGAACTTAGGAGGCTGAGGCGGGAATGTTCAGAGCCAGCCCGGGTTACAGTGAGACTCTATGTCAAGAAAAAAAAAAGTATAACATGTAGTATAAAGACAAGACAAAATATGGCAGGTAATTCAAGTTAATACTCAGATGGGGCTAGAAGAAACTGGCACATGGGAACATCTGTGCATAATGTGAAATTTAAATATTTGTCCAGGGCTGGAAGCATAGCTCAGTAATCCAGTGCTTGTCTCACGTGTGCAGGCCCTGGATAGGAACATCAGCACCGTGAGACACACGAATAAACAAAACCCTAATTTTGTAGTAGTTGTAAGTAATGTGTTATTAGAGCCAAATGAGGAGGCAAAACTTTTTGAGGGGGCTGGAGGAACGGCTCAGCAGTTACAGCACTTGCCTAGTAAGCAATAAATCAAGCACTAAATATCTGAGTTGATTCCCCAGCACCACATAGCCACGCGTGGTGGCGCATGCCTGTAATCTCAGCACTCAGGAGGCTGAGACAGGAGGACTGCCATGAGTCCAAGGCCAGCCTGGGCTCCCTAGTGAGTTCAGGACCAGCCTGGACTACAGAGTGAGACCCTGCCTCAAAAAAAAAAAAAAAAAAAACAACTTTTTGAGACAAGGTTTTGCTTTGTAGTGCAAGCTGGACCTGAACCTACTGTGTAGCCCAGGTGATCTCAAGCTACAGCAAGCCTCCTGTCTCAACCTCCCAAGTGCTGTGATTATAGGCACACACCACCACATCCAGCTTTATGTGGTGCTGGAGAATCGAACTCAGGGCTCTGACTGCTGGGCTATTCCTCCAGCCCAAAACCTTTTCTCTTCTGGTCTAAACTGATCCTTGGTGATCTCACCCTGTAGAATTGACCATAAGCTACAGGCTTTGGAGGAACAGTTCAAGGACCTGGACATTGCCAAGGACCATCTGGCTGAGAAGTTTGAGCATCACAGCAAGATGCTGGCAAGCCAGGCAGCCCAGGATGAGATGTGGATGGCGGTTTTGGCACTCAGGTGAGTCTGGAGGGAGAAATCGGGGATCCTATGGCTTCTGTTCATTTGTTTGGAGACAGGGTCTCACTGTGTAGCCCAGGATGGTCCTGAACTCACTATGGAGACCAGGCTGGTCTTGGACTCACTGCAATTCTCCTGTCTCAGCCTCCTAAGTGCTGGGATTACAGGCGTGCACCACCATGCCTGGTTTATGTGGTGCTGCGGAATCGAACCCAGAGCCTTGTGCTTGCCAGGCAAGTGCTCTAACTTCTGGGCTATTCATCCAGCCCCGAGACTGTGGCTTTGTGAGAGCTTTGAGTGGTCATTCCAAACCTTAATTAATTCTGAGACAGAGTCTCACCCTGTAGTCCCGGCTGGCCTCAAGCTCAGGCCAGTCCTCCTGCCTCAGGCCCTCAAGGGCTGGGATTGCAGGCGTGCACCACCATACGCAGCCCCTGGCCATGTGCTTGCTAGGCAAGCACTTTAACCACTGAGCTAGAGCAGCCTAACCCCCACACCTGAATATAATATGGTTCCAACAAGTGATTGTGATAAAGTTCTATTTTCTTGGGTTAATTCATTCAAAATATTATGTTGAGCCCCTGTTTATACATTAGGCACTGTGACACACATCTCATCTTAGAATACCTTTTTCTCTCTCTTAATAGTACTGGGCCCTGACCCAGAGCCTTTGCACTGAGCTCCACCCCCAGCACAGTTTTTGGTTTTGATTTCTGAGACAGGGACTCGCTAAGTTGCTAAGTTACCCAGGTTGAGCTTGAACTTCACATCCTCCTGCCTTAGTCTCCTTAGTGCTAGGATTACAAGCCTGTGCTGCCATGCATGGCTTACGTGTTGCTGGGGAATCAAACACAGGCCTTGAGCTTGCCAGGCAAGCGCTCTAACTGCTGGCTACGTCCTCCAGCCCTTTTTGTTTTAGGATCTCTTGGCAAAGTCTTACCAACAGAAAGGTGAATACGATAATTCCGTTGTCACTGAAGAACCTGGAGTAGCCTGAGATCTCAGATACCCAGTGTAGCGTGGCTCTTGTTCTCTTTCCCTTATTTATTACCTTTATTGGTATATGCTTGTGATCCGCAACTGTATTCATCTTGTGCTGAATACACACACCACACCTGAGTCACTTCTACTTCCCCCTCCAGGCTCATTTCTTTTGGTGGCCCTGGGGATCGGGTCCAGGGCCTTCACACTGAGCTCCATCTCCAGCTCATATGTGGGTGTGTATGTATACAAACTTGTATATTTTTAAAGCAAGAAGAGATTTAACAAGAAAGCAAAGCTCTCAAGAAACTGGGGTGGGGGGGTCTCGAATGAAGGTCCTTGATTTATTTTTGAGACAAGGTCTCACCCTATAATACAGCTTCATCCTGAATGAACTTATGCAGCTCAGGCTGCCCCGAAACTCATGACAATCCTCCTGCCTCAGCCTCCTGAGTGCTGGGATCACAGGTGCGTGCCACCACATCTGGCTTATGTGGTGCTGGGGAATCAGAATCAGGGACCTAGGTCTCCTAGGCAAGTGCTCTAAGTGCTGTGCTACTCCTCCATCCTTCACTTTTATGTTGGAGACAGGGTCTCACTAAGTCACTCTTTTTCCCAGGCTGAGCTTGAACTTGTGATCTTCCTGCCTCAGCTTCTTAGAATGCTGAGATTCCAGGCGTGCGCCACCACACTCAGTTTATGTGGCTCTGGGGAATCAAACTCAGGGCCTTGCGCTTGCCAGGCAAATGCTCTAACTGCTGAGCTATGCACCATCCTGGCGGTGTGCCTCTGTATGGTACTGTGCTGCTCAAGATGCTCTCCACGTTTCTCGTAGGCTCACTTCCATGGAGCTGAATATTTTATACAGCTACGTCATCGAGGTGCTTATCCGCCTGCACACTTGTGTGCTGGAGAAGCTGCCGGACCTGGGGACGGGTCTTCCCACCTTAGCCTCCGTACTGAGGCGAAAAGTCAAGAACAAGCGCATCCGAGGTGCGTGGGAGTCTGTCCTGCAGGAGCGTGGGCTGCGGGAAGGCGATGTCACTCTGTGCCTTCTTTATCGCACATGCTGAAAAGGCAGATCACTATGCTGCTAAAGCGAGGCAGATGTACATCCGGGATGTCACACGCCTGATCACAAACATGGTCAGGAACCAGGCTGTGCGGGATGCTCTGCTCAGGGCCGTTCAGCTCATCGACGGGGGGACGGCAGGGGGTGCTCCGGAGGAGCAGAAGCCATCCCTAAAAGACTTGATGCCCTCCATCAAAAAGTAACGTGGGGGCTGGAGGAATGGCACAGATTAAAGTGCTTGGCTAACAAGAGCACAGCCCTGAGTTCATATAAGCTGGGCGTGGTGATACACTCATGTAATCCCAGCACTTGGGAGGCTGAGGCAGGAGGATTGCTGTAAGTCTCAGGCCAGTCTGAGCTCCCTAGTGAGTTCAGGACCAGCCTGGGCTACTGAGACTCTGTCTCAAAAAAAAAAAAAAAGGTAAGATGTTATCCACGATCAGCCGGGCAGGGTGACACAGACCTGTTACCTCAGCACTCTGGGAGGCAGAGGCAAAAGGACTGGGCATTCAAGTCCAGCCTGGGCAACGTAGTACTTGGTGCCACCCTGTCAGAAAATGGGCTGTGGGTGTCGCTCAGAGTGAAGGCTCTGGGTTTGATCCTCAGCATCATCGCAGAAAAAAAGTAACCTGTTACCCTATGACTCTGGAATTCAACCTCTAGACCTCTGTCAGCGCATTGCTGAAAAGGATACACAGTTCATGTCCTTGGGCCCTTTGTACAGCAAAAGGGGAGGGGCTATTACAGAGTGATACACATACAAGGAACGGTATTTGTGTCAGCATATAAAAAAGTGAAGCAGTGTTTTATATAATGATATCATTGTTTCATGGTATGTATATATTATTAGCTCAGCTATCCATAAGCTCCCACAGAGATAAATTACAGTAACAGCCTGGGAGCATGACTCAGTGGTTACAGCACTTGCCTAGCATGACAAGGCTGGTTCCCCAGCACCATGGAAACCACAAACCAGGTGTGATGGTGTATGCCTGTAATCCCAGCACTCAAGAGACTGAGGCAGGAGGATTGGGAGTTGAAAGTTAGACTGGGCTACATAGTAAGTTCAGGACTAACTTGGACTATACAGAGTGGGAACTTGTCTCAAACACAACAAAAAAGTTAATGCCACAATGCATAAAAATGGGCTGGAGCAATAACACAGCAGTTAGAGTGCTTCCCTAGTAAGTGCAAGGCCCTGAGGTAGATTCCCCAGCACTACATAAACCAGGCATGGTGAGCACACACTTGTAATCCCAGCACTCAGGAGGCTGAGGCAAGAGGACTGCTGTGAGAACAAGGCCAGTCTGGGCTCCATAGTGAGTTCAGGACCAGCCTGGGCTGTAGAGAGAGACCCTGTCTCCAAAACAGAAAAAAAGTAATAAAATGTGCACACTATTAAGTAAATGAGGATCACTCTATAAACAGCAAAGTCTCAGAACTGACTCAGTGTTGTATTTGTTGGTCAAGAGTACTGGAATACTGGAAGGTATGGCAAATCTCAAACACTGGGTCTCTGGGCCACACATGCTATCTGGCAGAGATAGGGCAGGAAGTCTAAGTACATGTCAAGTTGTGCCAAGTCTGGGGCTGGGACATAACTCAGTGGTTAAAGCATTTGGATTCCCCAGCACCACACAAAGATTAGCCATGTGTGACGTCACTAACTGTAACCCCAGCACTCAGGAGGCTGAGACAGGAGGACTGCCTTGGGTTTAAGGCCAGCCTACACTACATAGTGAGTTCAGGACCAGCCTGGTCACAAAAAAAAAGAACAGAACAGAACAGAAAAGAAAAGAAAACTGTTTCAAATCCCTGTCTTCTCCAGCCATGACCTCCAAACTTCTCTGGGATCAACCTTCTTAGAGATGCTTTTCTAAAGTTAAAGAAAATTCACAGCAGGCCACAGATTTGGGCTAAGCTCTTGTACTACCCGCAACAGAACAGAACAAAACAGTCACTCATACTGAAGTTCCGGGCCACCAAGCCAAAACTAACCTTCCAAAAAATCAGAACTGGAAGCTGGGTGTGGTGGGTGTGGTAGCACATGCCTGTAATGCCAGCACTGGGAAGGCTGAGGCAGGAGGATTGCCGAGTTTGAGGCAGGCCTGGGCCACATAGTGAGTTCAGGACTAGCTTGCACTACAGAGATCTTGTCTCAAGAAAAAAAAGATCAATAATGGATATATCCCTCAAACAGGCCAGTTTTTAGCCACATAAGGAAATCCCCTTCACTTTCACCCTTCACAAGAAAAGAAACCTAACGTACCAGCCTGCTTTGTGTCCTGCCTACTTCCTTCGCCCTGTTCTGCCTGTAAGGCCATCCTCAGCTCAGTGCACCATAGCCAGATTCCAAAATGGCAAGCAAAAGCAATTAAGACCTCTGAACTGAATTTGTTAAGTTTTGTATCTAGACATTAAGAATTTCATTTAATTTTATTTATTTTTGAGACAGGGTCTTATTGTGTAGTCCCAGCTGGTTCTGAATTTACTATGTAGCCCAGGCTGGCCTTGAACTCAAGGCCATCCTCCTACCACGGCCTCCTGCGTCCTCAGATTACAGGAGCACAATCTGCCTAATTTATGTGGCGCTGGGGAATTAACTGAGGGCTTTCACTTGCTAGGCAAGCTCTCCAGCCACTGTGCTATTTCGCCAGTCTCCTACAATAAGAATTTTAATAGAAACATAAGGTGGTCTAAAAATTAACGAGGAAGGCTGAAGGCATAACTCAATGGTTAGAGCATTTGCCTAGCATGCCCAAAACCCTGGGTTTGATTCCCCAGCAACATCAGCCAGGTGTGGTGGTGTGATCTCAGCACAGGAGAGGCTAAGGCAGAGGGTCGCCCTGAGTTTGAGACTGGGAGTGGCTGGAGGAATAGCACAGCAGTTGAAGTGCTTGTTTGGCATCCCCAGCACCACATAAACTGGGCGTGATGGCAGACACCTGCAATTCCAGCACTCAGGAGACTGAGGCAGAAGGATTGTCCTAAGCTCAAGATAGGTCAGTCTTGGCTACATAATGAGTTCAGGACCCGCCTGGGCTCAGGGCGAGACCCTGCCTCACAATGGGAGGTTGGCCAGCATTACATTAACTGGGTGTGGGCGTGCACACCTGTAATCCCAGCACTCTGGAGGCTGAGACAGGAGGATTACAGTGAGTCCAAGGCCAGCCTGGGCTACACAGAGTTCAGGATCCGCCTGGGCTCAGGGCGAGACCCTGTCGTCTCAAAAAATAACATAATAAAAAGGCTGGAAGGCCCTGGGCTCCATCCCCAGCTGAGGAAAAAAATCAGGGAAGAATTACAGAGCATTACCGCTGAGCTCTTTCTTGAGGGAGGCTTCCTTTTTCTCCTCTGAAACTCAAAGGTTCCTGCTGCAACTGAGAACAAGAACGCCGGCGGCCTTAGACGCCGGGTATTTCCCGGCAAGCGGGCAGGCGGGCGGGGCGGGGCCGGGTGCGCGCGCACGTCCCGGAAGTCCCGCCCAGCCAAAACAGAGCTACTTCCGCTCGCGAGCCGTCTCTAGCTGGCAAGCGCTGTTTTGGCGGGCAGTTTTTTCTGTTTCTTTTATGTTTATGGGAACAGGCTCTCTCGGGTCTGAGCTCAGGCTGCGGCCGGGCTGGCCGGAAGTCCCTGCCGTCCTCCGGCCGCAGAGTCCCGATGCCGACGGCGGACACTGCAGGCGTCATTAGCTCTGACGCTTGTCTGCGAATAGGGTTCCCGGCTGCCTGAGGCGAGGGGCGGGCCGGGATCGGACCGGGGAGCCGCGCTGGGCGCCCGACTGGTACGACGCGAGCCGCGCCGTTGGAACGGGTCCCTCCCGCCTCAGCCTGGTGTCCTTCCGGAGGTCCCTTCTGAGCGGCGCCCCGGCGGCCCCGTCGCGGGGTGGAGCGGGCGTTGCGACAGGGAAGAGGGGAGCGAGGCGCGGGCTTTCTAGGGCGCCCACCCGAGAAGTTTTACTTTCTCGGCGTGCGTCTTAAAAAGGGGACTACGGGCCGGATGGAGCAGGCGAGTGGTCCCAGCCCTCGGGGCTCAGGGGAGGCTGAGGCATGAGGATCGCGGGTTCCAGTAGAGCCTGCACAATTTAGCGACTTAACTAGAGCTTGTCTCAAGATAAATAAAGAGGCTGGGTTGTAGCTCTGGGTGAATGTTCACAGCATGATCCCGAGTACCGCAAAAAAAAAAAAGGCCCGCTGCCCCGCCTTGCGGATGTTACTGTTGACCTTATCCTCGCGCCCGCTTTTTGCTTCCAAGCGCGTGTGAAAGCTCCTCATGTCTGAATTCTGAGACGCTGCTGGGTATAATCCGTAGGACGAAAAGCTGTTCATTTGCTTTGTACTGTGGTTAGCCGAAAATACGATTTTCTTTCCTTTTCAGGTGTCGCTGTTTGAATAGGCCTTATTAACATATCTAAAATGGCTGTACCCAAAGCCGCCATCCCTACGTTGTCGGAATGCCAGTGCCAGATCTGCATGGAAATCCTAATTGAGCCTGTAACCCTCCCTTGTAACCACACGCTCTGTAATCCGTGCTTCCAGTCGACTGTGGAGAAGGCGAGTTTACACTGTCCCTTCTGTCGCCGCCGAGTCTCTTCGTGGGCTCGGTACCATGCCCGAAAAAATTCTCTGATTAATATGGACCTGTGGGAGATGATTCAGAAACACTATCCAAAAGAATGCAAGCGTCGGGGCTCCGGGCAAGAACCCGAGGAGATCGGTGAGTAAAACCCAGCGTGTTTTTTGGCTAAAACCCAGCAGAATCCTTAACAACGTGGGTCACCACTTTTTCATTTTATAAAAGTAAGAAAAAACAAACTCAGCTATTATTTTTTTTTTGTTTTTCGTAGTAGTTTTGGCTTTTATAGAGTACCTCCCGCTGTTAGCTAGAGACAAAGGTAAGGGGGCTGGGAGCCAGAAGCTCAGTGGTTAAAGTGCTTGTTTAGCATGCAGGAGGCCCTGGGTTCTATTCCCCAGCACCACATGAAGATCCGCAGGGTGTGCCAGTGCTCACCTGTAGTCCCGGCACAAAGGAGACTGCCCTAAATTGGGGGCCAGCCTGTGCTACTTAACGAGTTTAGGACCTGCCCTGACTACAGAGCAAGACCCTGTCTCAAAAAAAAAAAAAAAAAAAGACAAAGGCAAGATTTTGTCCATTGTTTTAATGCCCAAGCTCTGTGTTGGATTGATGTTTGATTTTGAATTTAAAATGGAAAGAGAAAAGAAACCCTGCCTGTTTAGCTTTCAGTGATATGAGAAGTCACAGGTCTACATATGTATGTATACCGTGCATTTACAGATATGCAATGTCTTAAGTTACAGAAACGGCAGAAGAAAACTGCTGAATGATTGCTGTATTAACAACTTAACTGTCAGTCTCTCTGCCATACAGTCTGTACATCTCCTTCATAGTTTTCTTTTGTATTTTGTGCTCAAATAGCTTGCTTACTCTGTGTCTTTCTTTTTTTGTTTCTGTGTGTGTGTGTGTGTGTGTGTGTGTGTGTGTGTGTGTGCGTGCGTGCGTGTGCTGGGGATCAAACTTGGGCCTTTCTGCATCAAGCTTCATCCTGGCCCCTATGTATATTTATTTATTTATAAATTTTGAAAGTGGGCCCCGCTAGTCACTGGGGTGGCCCCGTGGGTTTGCAGACATCTGCACCACCATCCCCAACTCTAAAACAGCTCTTTCCAGTTCCATTCTGTTGGGCTGTTTTCCATCCCAGCCCTCCATGCCGCAGGTAGGAGCCCTAGACTGCACACCTGGCTCTAGCTTCACGCCTGTGCTAGGTGATCAGTGAACCATCAGGGTTTCCTGTCTGTGCTTTGAGTGCAGTGCCTCTGCGTGGTGACCTTGCGTAGTGTGCTAAAAATACTTAACATGGTTTTTCATTTTAACTATTTTTAGGCAACAGTTAAAAAATAAAATTTGCCTGTGTGTGTGTGTGTGTGTGTGTGTGTGTGTGTGTGTGTGTGTGATAGAGAGAGAGAGAGGGAGTGCTGTGTGAGTGTATGTGTCAGGGCCTTATGCATGCTAAGCAGGAGCTTGGCCTTAGAGCAGCATACATCCCTAACTTACTTTATTTTTTGATGATACTGTGGATCAAGTACAAGACCTTGACATTGAGCTCCATCCGCAGCCCATGTTTGTTTTTTATATTATTTATTTGTTTATTCATTTTTGAGACAGGATCTCGCTGTAATCCAGCAGGCTGGTCCTGAGCTGTGGAGCCCAGGTTGGCCTTTAACACATGGCACTCCTGTTTCAGCCTTCTGGGTGCTGAGATTTCAGGTGTGCACCACCACACCTGCTTTATGTGATGCTGCAGAATTGAATTCAGCACCTTGTACTTGTTAGGCAAGCGCTGTAACCTTGGTGTTATTCCTCCAGCCCTGTTGTTGATTTTTTCTTTCTTTCTTTCTTTTTTTTCTTTTTCTTTTCTTTTCTTTTTTTTTTTTTTTTTGAGACCGGGTCTTGCTCTATAGCCCAGGCTGGTCCTGAACTCACTGTGGAGTCCAGGCTGGCCTTAACTCGTGGCAATCCTCCTGCCTCAGCCTCCCGAGTGCTTGGATTACAGGTGTGTGCCACCACACCCAGCTTCCATGGTGCTGGGGAAATCAAACTCTGGTACTTAGCGCTTGCCAGGGCACTTGCCTTGCTGAGCCATTCCTCCAGCCTCCTGTTGTTGAATTTTTGAGACAGAGTTTCACTAAGTCATTAAGTTGCCCAGGCTGTGCTGGAACTTGGATCCTCCTTCCTTAGCTTTCCAGAGTTGCCAGCCTGTTTTTGAAAGGTACAAATCATTACACCTGTCTGTTCCAAAACTCTCCCCAAATGAAGTAGTCACTGCACAGGGCTTCCCCATTTCACCCTCTTCCAGGTTCATGGCAACCTTTATTTTTTTCTACTTACATGGATTTCACTAATCTAGATATTTTATATAAGTAAAACCGTATGCTGTCTTTTGTGTGTGGCTCACCTCCCTTGGCACAGTGTGTGTGAGGTCCCTGTGCATCCTGGCAGGTGGCTGTGCCTCACCAGGAAGCTCTTTGTGGTACACATTGTGTCTACTCAGTCATCTGTTGGTAGATGTCTGGGGTTTTTCCACCTTTTTTGGTTATTTGAGTACTGCAGATAAGAACATTACTGACTAGACATTTGGGGCTTTTCCACCTCTTGGTTGGTTGTTTGAATATACAGATAAGAACATTCATGGACAAGTATTTGTTTGAATACTTGTGTCATTTTTGTGTGTGTAGTCATCTGTTGATGTGTGAGGGGATGGCTCCAGGGTTGCCCCAGATACCCAAACCTACAGGTGCTCTTCAGATAAAATGCTGTGATTTTTGCCTGTAACTGATGTACATCCTTTCAATATTTTATTATCTATTTATTTATTTTTGAGTACTCATAGTCAGTGAGGTGTAACTTCAGCTCTTTATTTTTTGTATATTACAAAGGTTTTATTTTTATGATTTCAGAGTAAAATTCCTTAGGACTATCAAGATGTTAGCTAAAAATAATTCCAAACACAACTGGGTTGAGGCTCAATTACATTAGTAGGACAGAATTTAATAAACTTCCAACACTCCATTTTAAGGCCCAAATTTCTTACTGTCATTTTTAGTTGACAAATATGTGCTTCACAGCATAATAGCAGAACAGCTGGGGCCTCATCCAGCACAAAGGAGGATTTCCTTCATAAAGTCAAACTTTTTACACATTAAAAAGGAAGATTGTCAAAAAGAATATATCTTTCCTTTCTTTGATGATCAGTTCATTCTGTTCTTCCAACTGCCTGATCTTCTTTTGAAATGATTCCTGCTCAGCTTTTAGCAGCTCTTCTGTCACTTTCTTCACTTACTCTGGCCATTTCTTTAATTAAGTTTGCAATGTGCCGTGCCCTTTTTTTTTTTTTTTTGATGCAGGGTCTTGCTTTGTAGGCTGGTTCTGAACTCACTATGCAGCTGCTGGAGCATTGAACTCAGATACTTAGCACTTGAATTAGTGCTTGCTAGGCAAGCGCTTTAACTGCTGAGCCATTCCTCCAGCACACTTCTGCTATTTTTGAACTTCAAGAAAAAAATGGAATCTTGTCCTGTTTTACCTGGCATCTGTAGCTCGCCATTATGTTGTGAAACTGATCCATGTTACACAGTTGTGGTTCATTTTTGTTGCTGCATAGTATCAAGTTGTGTACATTAAATAAAAAAAATTCTGTGTCCACTGAGTATAAGGATGTCACTGAGGTGACCAGGTAGCATTACTGTTGAAATGATTTTGGGTCTTGCTCTGTAGTTCAGGCCGGTCCTAAATTGACTGTGGCATCCAGGCTGTCCTCATACACATGCAATCCTAGTGTAATAGTTACAGGTGTGTGCCACCACACCCAGCTTATGTGGTACAGGGGAATTGAACCCAGGGCCTTGAGATTGCTAGGCAAGTGCATTACTCACTGAGCTGTTTCTTCTGCCCTGAAAGTGATTCTTTATTGACAAATTGCCTTTCTACTGGGAGGAATTGGAATGTTAGGTTTCATGCTTCCTTGAATGTAGTGACGGTTTTCCCTGGGAATGTCCTTGTGTAGAACTGGCCTGTGCTGCTATCACAAGAGATGTTGCTTTCTGTGGCTCCCTGTCTGCCACTTTCACGCTGCTAAGACAGGTGCCAAGTGGGGTCCCTGGTTTTTTTTCTGAATTCGAATATAGTAGACCATGTGGTATGTCATTCTGTTTGAACCCAGGACCTTTGCTCTGAGCTACATCTCCAGCTCCTTTTTATTGTTTTGGTTTGGTTTGGTTTTGAGACAGGATCTTGCTCTGTAGTCCAGGGTGGTCCTGAGCTCACTGTGTAGCCTACGCTGGCCTCAAACACACAGCAATCCTTCTGCCTCAGCCTCCTCAGTACTGTGATTACAGGTGTGCACTGCCAAGTCAAGCTTGGTGCTGGGAAATGGAACCCAGGGCCTTGAGCCTGCTAGGCAAGCATTTAACTGCTGAGCTATTCCTCTAGCCCATGTTTGAGTCAGGGTCACATGCTAAGTTGCTCTGGGTGGGCTCAAACTCATGATCTTCCTGACTCGGGCTTCCAAAGTGCTGGGATTTTAGGCCTGCACCCCTGGGCCCAACTGGGTAACAGTTTTCCACAGTAGTTTTACTCAAAACCACTCCTGCAAGAAGTAAGGGAATTGGAGTTGCAGCATATTTTCATAAATGCTTATTTCTGTTTTTAGCAGTTTTAGTCTTATCCCCTTTTTTTAACTTTTTATTATAAAAATCTTGAAAAAATTGTGTAGTGAACATTTCTAGGCCCGTCCTTGCATGCGTCAGTGAACATCGATCGTACTGTGTGCTGGCTGTGTCACGTCATGTGTAATCTGTCATTAGTTTCCGTCTCCCACAATGTCTGTGTATTATTAAGTAGAACCAGTCAGGATCTGCTTATGGTTTTTTAATGTATTGTTCCCATTATTTACTAGTACATATGTGCAATAGCAGTGGTTACATTGAGCTTGAGTGTTTTGTGCATATATATGTTGTTTATGGGGCGGCTTTTGCTGTTTTAGGGCCCTGCACATGCTGGTCAAGTGCCTATTGCTGAGCTGTAACTCAGTCTATAACATCTTTTAATGTAAAGTTTACATTTAGTGATACCCAAATCTTTTTTTCCTTTTTTTTTTTTTTGAGGTAGTGTATCACTCTGTAGTTCAAGCTGGTCCTGAACTCACTGTGTAGCCCAGGCTGGCCTCAAACTCACAGCAATCCTCCTGCCCCATCCTGCCAAGTTCCCAAGTGCTGAAGTTATAGGCATGCACCACCTCACCCAGCTTGTGCAGTGCTGGGGAATTAAACTTAGGGCCTAGTGCTTGCTAGGCAAGAGCTTTAATCACTGTGCTATTACTCCAGCCCAGGATGGCCAGATCTTAATTGTACCTTCGCTGAAAGATGTATAACTTTTTGTAACCCAAGTCCTATCAAATATCCCTGAAAGTTGTCCCATCTCTTTTTGTGTTAATCCCTGCCCTACCCGCCAGAAGTAAAATAACTCTTTTTTGTTTGTTTTCCACTTTGGAAGTTTCGTGTTCTAGAATTTCATCAGTGGAACTCTGTTCATTTCCTAGGGATGCTGTAATGAAGTAACACTGTATATTTAGGTTGTTTGGAGTAACTAATGTGTTCTCCCGAGGCCTGAAAGTCAGAAGCCCAGTGTCCAGGTGTGAGCAGAAGCGTGATCTGTTGAGGCGCCTGGGAGAGATTCTGCTCTGTGCTTTTCTTCTAGCTTCTGTTGTCACTGGCACTCAGTGTCCCTTGTCTCTGCCACTGGGATCACGTGGAATCCTTGTGTGTCCCTGACGTTACCCATTTGTCCTCTCCATCCCTCTATCTGTGTCTCTTTCATTTATCAGCACCCAACGTGTTGGATTAGAACCCACATGACTGTGATATGAGCTCAGCTAATCAAGCCTGCACCACCCTTGTTTCTATTAAGGACCAAGTTTAGTTATTGGTGTTAGATATCAACATACATTTTTTTGGGGGGAGACAGAACTTAACCTAAAAGTAGTCATGCAGTCCATATACTTTTTTTTTTCTCTTTGAGTTAAGGAGTCCCTTAGAGTCTCACTATGTAGCCTGGGCTGGTCCTAAACTCACTACATAGCCCACAGTGGCCTTGAACACACAACAGTTCTCCTACCTCAGCCTCACAAGTGCTGGGATTACAGGCATCTATCACCGTCTTAGTTACTTTTTTTGTTGCTTTGACTGAACGCCCAAAATCCACAAGTTTAGGGAGGAAAAATTTATTTTAGCTCACAGTTTCAGAAAGTCACAGGTCATTCTTGGGCAGCCAGCAACAGTGGAAGCACATGGCAGAAGTGGAGGTGGACGTAGCTCTTCATGGCAACCCGAAGCCAAATCCCTAAGGAAGAGAGGAAACTTCATTTATCCTTCCAGGTCATGTTCCAGTGATCCTCCCTTTCTGGGTCCAGCCTCACTGTTCCACCCCTTCTGGGTTTAAGCCCCTAATCCACCACACACCTATAATCTATAATCTGCCAAATCCCAGTCCATAGTCCACCCCTCCAGACCAAATCTCTCTCTCTCTCTCTCTCTCTCTCTCTCTCTCTCTCTCTTTCTTTCTCTTTCCCTCTTTTTTAGGGGAGGAAAAGTTTATTTTAGCTCACAGTTTCAGAAGGTCACAGTCCACTCAGGGGCGTCCAGCAGCAATGAAAGTACATGGCAGAGGCAGAGGTGGAGGCAGCTTCTCACGACATCACACACAGGAAGCCGAGTCCAGGCAAGTTGAGACTGGTCCCCAAAATCTCTTCTGATACACAAGGTACTCAGTTGTGAGCTCCTGTGAAATTAAAAAAAAAAAAAGGTTAAATCCTTTCAACATACAGCAGCACAAGGTAACCATTCCCATTCCAAAAGGGAGAAATAGGAGGACAGTAAGTGATCAGACCAAAACAAGTTCTGAACCCAGCAGGGCAAGGGTTAAATCCTATAGCTCCAAGTCCAGTACCTAGGGTAAAATGTGTCCGGGTTTGAACTCCAAAGGGCTTAGGTGGTCCTGCCCCTACGTCTTCGCCTCCAGCTACAACCTTCACGGCTTCTCTGGGGCTGGCTGTGCTCATAGCCGGCGGCTTTCCTCTGCTGAGGATCTGTATGTACTCTTGGCTCATCCATATTTCTGGGTCTCCATTGCACTTTCAGCTACCCCTTCACCACTTCACACATGGCCTGGCCTCCAAGGCCTTCCTCTGAAATCTGGGTGGAAGTCTCAGTAAACTCGTAACTCTTGCTCTCTACAAGCCAGTGAAACCAGGACCATGTGGACGTCACCAAGGTCCACCACTGGCTTGAGCAGTAGCCTGGCCTCCTTGTGCCATGGCTGCAGCAGCTTCTGAGTGTCTGGGTTGCTGAACTCCAGGAAGCTGAACTCTGGCAAATGCTTCCTTTGGCCCTTCAGGTACTTTCTCCGAACAAACTCTATTGCCTTTGCACCCTTTTAATTGATAAAGGGGGATTTCCTATTCCAGATACCTACTCAAGTCCTATTTTTTATAGTCCAGATTCCAAGTAGTTGGCTTCTTTATAATGCTATCATGGGTTTTTTTTTTTTTTTTTTAATTTCAGACTGCAAGCCTTTTACATCTCATTTCTCTGCCATTTTTTCCTGCCTTTTGGCAGAGTTGGCTAAAGCTGCAAATGGTGCCCAAGTGGCTGCCTGAATATTGGGCTGCCTTGAAATTTCCTCCACCAGAGTAAGAAGTCCACTGCCCTTAGTCTCAGTTTTAGGAAAAGTCTCTGGAAAAGGGTAAAATGCCAACAGAATTTGCCAGAGCATGCATGTTTTTTTAGACCATTTGACAATACAGTTCTCTCACCCAACTGACCTTTTTTTTCTTTTTTTTTGAGATAGAGTCTTGCTCTGTAATCCAGGCGTGGTCCTGGACTCACTGTGAAGCCCAGGCTGACTTCAAACTGATGACATAATGACAGTCCTCCTGCCTCAACCTCCTTAATGCTGGAATTACAGGCATATGCCACTGTGCCTGGTTGATGTGGTACTGGGGAATTGAACGCAGGGTTTTAAGCTTGGGAGGCAGGCTCTTCTGAGCCATTCCTATAGCCATATCTGAAACTTCTTGAGCCTGGCCTTTCCACTCGACACTTCTACCAGCATTCTGTTCTTCTGAGCTCATGCGCGGCTCAGGGCACTCCAAGGCTTCTCCAGCCGGCATCCTCAGACCTTTTCATATTCCTCCCACAAACCAGTTAGGTAAAGTCACAACAGTGACCCCACTTCTCTGGTACCAATTTCTGTAAAGCCAGAATGATGCCCAGTTTATATGGTGCTGGGGAGTTGAACCCAGGGCCTTGTACTTGCTAGGCAAGCTCTCTAACTGCTGAGCTATGCCTCCAGTCCCTTTTATTTTTTAATTTTGAGATACTTTTGAGTGGCACACCAGGGTGTGACCTGGAAGGTTGTGTGCTGCTTCCGTCCTTCGGTACCAAGGCCCATGGGGACCGTTGTAAGCAGCTCTGTGGGTGTTGGGAGAAGCAACTGGTCTTAGTTTGCATTCACCATAAGTAGGAATAAGATCTGAGTTTCATGTTTTAAGAATTGCTGCTTCCTACTTATCATGGCTCAGCATCTCTGCAAATTGCAGCCCCTTTCCTTTACCGTTGTTGTACTTAAAAATGAAGCCGTCCGAATGTGGTGCCATGCACCTGGAGTCCCAGAGACCTGTCGGCAAGTCCCTGGGTAGTTTAGTGAGACTCGGGTCCAGCTCAGCACTTGGATTTGATCTCTGGTACTACCAAGAAAAAAGAAACAAAAGGCTTTGTGTCCATGGATACGTAGATGGTATCACGGTATGCATCTGGAATGTCCCCCAAAGCCTCATGTATTTGGAGGCTGTGGGCCACCTGTGGACACGTGTGCTGTTAGGAGATGGGGGCTGGACTGGAGGGGTGGGTTATGGGCGTGTGGGTTAGATCACAGTCGTGTGGTGGGGGCTTAGACCTGGAAGGGGTGGAGCACCGGGGCTGATGCTGCTTCCTTCCTTCCCGGACTGGACTGGACAGGGCGTGACTTCCTGTTCGCCATGTAGTGAAGAGTGGCCTTCACCTCTGCTCCGCCATCTGCTTCCCTTGCTGCCAGCTGCCCGAGTGGACTGTGGCTCGCTGAAATTGTGAGCCAAAACGAAACTTTACTTCCCCTAATTTGTACATGTTGGGTATCGAGTCACAGCAGCAAAGAACGTAAGTGGGACAGTTGGGCATGGGCACCTGCAGGCATGGTCGGAGGTCAGGGTGGAAACCTGGCCCAGTGCTTCCCCAGGTGTGGCTGCCAGATACTGGGTGTGTGCACCGGCTCCCGCCATTCACAGTAGTGAGAAATCCATCCTGCCTCTGTGCATGTATCCTAGAGGAAAAGCCTGCTGGTTGAGCATTCGGATTTCCCAGGTGACACACCGAATTCCCCAGGGTTCACACGCGGGCTCACTCTGGCCACTGGCCTCCCTTGTGTTTGTGGACTGAGCTGCTCCCTGGGCTGCCACGGGCAGATTCCCTTCTGCAGCAGTTGTGTCCTTCCCTGCCCAGGGTTGGACTTTGCACCCACCTCTCCCACTGGCTTCTTGGTTTGTAGGAGTTCGTTAAACCGATTTTTTTTTTTACCAAATTGATTCCCTTCCTTAATCAGTTTACTGTGTTGTTTACATTGTTTTTTCCCCATTTTATTGATATGTATACGTGCAAAATTTAAGGTTTATAATGGAGTTGACCCTTTAATGCACATATGTATCTTGTCAAGGTGACAAGGGCTTTCCCACTCTCCTTTCGTCCCTCCTTTTCCCCTCCCCTCCCTCCCTCCTCCCCTACCCGATCCCCATTTCACTTTGTTTTTCGTTTTAAGTTCCATAGGAGTTGTGCTATGGGACTCTCATATCAGAGAGACCATTCGATGTTTCACCTTCTGCTTCTGACTCACTTCACTAAGCATGATCTCAAGTTTCTTCCATTTGCCTGTAAAAGCCTCCACGCTGTTGGACTTTATTGATACATAGTATTCCATTGTGTATAAATATCACAATTTGTGTATCCACTGGTCTGTTGATGGGTATTTTGGCGACTTCCACATTTTAGCTATTGTTAGTTGTGCTGCTATGAACATGGGTATACAAATATCTCTGTTGTGTGTTGTTTTGACCTCTTTTGGATATATTCCCAGGAGGGGTGTCACTGGATCGAAGGGGACATTTATTTCTAGGCTTTTGAGAGCTCTCCATACTGCTTTCCAAAGGGGTTGTACGAATTTACATTCCCACCAGCAGTGCAGTAGGGTTCCTTTCTCCCGCGGCCATGCCAGCACTGATTACTACTTGACTTGTTGATATAGGCCATTCTCACTGGGGTGAGATGGTATCTTAGCATTGTTTTGATTTGCATCTCTCTTATGACTAGAGATGTTGAACATCTTTTCATGTATCTATTGGCCTTTTGCATTTCTTCATGAGTGAACTGTCTCTTCATTTCATTTGCCCACTTTTCAAGAGGATCCTTTATTTTGGTAGGCTTACTTTTCTTCAGCTCCTTGTATATTCTAGTTATAAGCTTCTTATCTGAGATGTTGGTGGTAAATATTTTTTCCCACTCTGTTGGTTCTTTTTATAATGTTAATAGTTTCCTTTGCTGTACAGAAACTTTTTAATTTGACAAGATCCCATTTGTTAATAGTGGGGATAATTTCTTTTGCTCTTGGTGTCTTGTGAAGAAAGTCTTTACCTACCCCTGTGTCTTTTAGGAATTTGCCTAATTTGTCTTCTAGAAGATTTAGTGTTTTATTTTTAATGTCTAGGTCTTTGATCCACTCTGATTTGATTTTGGTGCATGGTGATAGGTGTGTGACTAGATTCATTCTTCTACATGTGGATGTCCAGTTTTCCCAGCACCATTTGTTGAACAGGCTGTCCTTTTTCCATTGTATGCATTTGGCCTCTTTGTCGAAGATTAAGTAATTGAGGATATTTGGGTCTGAATTCATGACAGTTCTCCTGTCTCAGCCTTCTGAATACTGGGATTACCAGAAGGCACAACCATACTCAGCTTTAGTGGTGCTGGGAATTGAACTCAGGGCCTATAAGCTTACAAATTCAAGTGCTCTAACTGCTGTGCTATTCCTCCAGCCCATGATATATAGCTTTAATCAAAGCCCCAAGTTAGCCGTGAGCTTCCCTTCACCTGTAACAGTGCTGTCTTGTTCTGTGTACAGCAGTGGATGACTGTGGGCCCGTCCGTCTGCTGAGTCAGCCGGGGGAGCTGCGGAGGGAGTACGAGGAAGAGATGAGCAAGGTAGGTGTGGTTATTCCTGCTGTTTCCAGTCTTAGGTTTTACATACAGCTTTATATGCATATGTGCCTAGTTTATATTGCAACATAAGTAATGTTTATGTCCCTTATAAAGGCTCCAAAAAATAGTTATAAGCTAGCTTAATTTACATGTATCTAACTGGTGTTCTTTTATGATAGGGGTCCCCAAGCATTTAAGTGTGGTGGTAAGGGGCTGAAGTGTTGCTCAGCAGTTAGAGCTTTTGCCTAGCAAGTGCAAGCCCTTGGTTCAGTTCCTCAGCATGGCATAAGCCAGGTTTGATGGCTCACGCCTGTAGTCCCAGCACTCAGAAGGCTGAAGCAGGAGGATTGCCGGGTGATCAAGGCCGGCCTGGGCTACATAGTGAGATTAGAACCAACCTGGTCTATAGAGCAAGACCAAGTATGAACGGAAATTTTGTTTGTTTTGCTGTATAGTCCAGGCTGACCTTCACCACTCAGCAGTACCTGCCTCAGTCTCCTGAGTCCTGGGAGCCAAGAGCTTTTTCGAACTACACTGCAAGCATTTGTCTGTTTAGATGTGTATTTCATTTGAGACATTTAAATTCTTGCTGGTTTGTTTATATATATATATATATATATATATATATATATATATATATATATATATAATGTTTTTTTTTTTTTGAGACAGGGTCTCACTTTGAGCCCAGGCTGCTCCTGAACTCACTACGGAGCCCAGGCTGGCTTTGGACTTTGGTAATCCTCCTGCCTCAGCCTCCCAAGTGCTGGGATTAGAGGCGAGTGCTGGGATTACAGGCGTGTGCCACCACGCCTGGTTTATGCCCTTGAACCACTGAGCCATTCCTCCAGCCCCATGTATTATTATGTATTACTATTTTTCTTTCTCTCTTTACTCTTTTTTTTTTCCCTAGACAGGGTCTTACTATAGTCCAAGTGCGTGTGGGACTGGGGACTCAAACCCACAGCCTGTGCTTGCTAGGCAAACCCCGCAGCTGCTGCTGTACCTCCAGCTTGCTTTTATGTGGTTCTAGTGACTTGAACACAGGGCCTCACACACACTAAGCAAGTGCTGTAACCACTGAGCTGTGCCCCGGCCCATGTTTTTTTGTTTCTTAGAAACTGTCACTATGTAGCTCAGGCCAGCCCTGAACTAGCCTTTCAGCCCAGCTTGGCCTCAGACTCTGGACCCTCGTGCTCAGCCGTTACCATCTGCACAGCCACCCCCAGCTCTTCGGCTGGTGTGTTGCAGAGTCAGGATTGGCCTTTACTGCTCATTTCTAAGGTGGAGGCTGAGCGACGGGCCAGTGAAGAGGAAGAAAACAAAGCCAGTGAAGAATACATACAGAGATTGCTGGCTGAGGAGGAGGCAGAAGAGAAGAGGCAGGCCCAGAGACGGCGGAGCGCGGCGGAAGAGCAGCTGAAGCAGGATGAAGAGCTGGCAAGAAGGCTCAGCACTGACATCGTGAGTTTCGGGAGGCTTTGTTTGGTTTTGGTTTGGTTTGGTTTGGATTTTTTTTTGAGACAGGGTCTCGCTCTGTAGTCCAGGCTGGTCCAGAACTCACTGTGGAGCCCAGGCTAACCTCGGCCTCATGGCAGTCCTGCCTCAGCCTCCCGAATGCTGGGATTACTGGTGTGCAGCACCGCATTCAGCTTATACAGTGCTGGGGAATCAAACTCAGGGTGTTGCACTTGCTGAGTAAGTGCTTAACCCACTGTGCCATTCCTCCAGCCCGAAGTTTGGGGAGAGAACATTGCGCTGTTAATCTTCCTGTTGCTTTGACTGGCCGTTTGTTTGGTTGCTCTAGCAAGGATTGAACCCAGGGACTCGTGCATGCTAGGCAAATAGTCTTCTACTGCTGAGCTACACCCTTGCCACTTCCCTTCTTTTAGGCAGGCCCTCACAAACTTGGCCAAGCTGGCCTTGAATTTGGGATCTTCCTGCCTCAGCCTCCTTACTAGCTAGGGATTATAGACATGGTCCACTGTACTCAGCTGGGTATTTTTTCCATTTTTTTTTCTCCTGCTCTGGGAAGCCGGGTGGTAAGTATATTTATAAGTCTGCAGCTTCGAGCACATTCTGAAGGCCTCAGCGCCTTCACCCCTGGCTGCAGCGAGGCAGATTATGTAAGATGGCGTGCTACTGGGGTGCACTAGGGTGGGAGATGCGGGGGGTGGGTAGTCTGTGGCTATTACAGGCGTCTCTTTTTAGCCCCATTGATGAGGCTGAGCTGCCCACCTATGGGCAACTGGAGACACTCAGCTTTTTTTTGTTTTTGTTTTTGAGATGGTCTCGCTCTGTAAGACTAGTAAGTCTAGTCTTGCCCTGAACTTACTGTGTAGCCCAGGCTGACCTCAGACTTACAGTAATACTCCTGCCTCAGCCTCCCCAGTGTTGGAATTACAGGCATGTTTTACCACACCAGGCTTATGTGGTGCTGGGGAGTTGAACTCAGGGCCTTGCACTTGCTAGGCAAGCACTTTAACTGCAGAGCTAATCCTCCAGCCCTAAAACTTTCTTATACTTACTTTATGTGGCAAATATTTCTCTGTATTATTACATATCCAGTATAATCAGGTTTCTTTCTGTTTTTGTGTGTGTGTGTGTGGTGCTGGATATAGAATTCAGAGGCACGTGCCTACTGGGCGTGTGCTGTCGGAACTCGGCCAGAGAACCCAGTTTGTGCAGGGCCCTCAAGTCTTGTCGAGGAACCCTCAGTGATGCAGAGTGAAGGGCTCTCTGCCCTCACTGCCCTCACTGGCCCCTGGGGCCTGCCGTGGCCTCTCGCCTTGTGGCCGTGCTCCTTCAGTATAGTTTACATGCTGGAGGCCATGTTCAGTCGTCTTGCTCTGAGGGAGTTCTTGGTGGAGCGTGTCCTGGTTAACGTGTAGAATTTGCCAAAGACGTCATCGCTGTATACTGTACTTTACATGACGCTCCTAGGTCCGATGTTTTCTTGAGCTTTGTATGACTTTTCTCCATCCCTGGAAGTATCTAAGGGCTGGGGAAAGTAAATGCCGTCTGCAGCATCGGCCTGCGGTCCGCCGTCCTGTGCCGCTCATCCTCCCCAGGGCCCCTCAGAGACACGGAGAAAGATTACAGCGTGCTTTACTGTTGAGCTCCGTTCCCAGCCCACGTTACGTCTCTTTTAGCTTGCTTTGTGTCTTTATTTATTTATTTTTGTGTGTGTGATATTGGGGACCTACATACTGAGCTATATCAGCCCATTTCAGGGTTTGTTTTTATTTTCATATCTTTTAGATTTTTATTAGTACTTCTGTCTGAAGAATCAAAATAGGTCGTAGATTATTTCAGGCTCATCAACACTGTATATGCTTTGTCTTTAGATCTTCAGTGATAGAGAGCATAGTACACCACCAGCCAGCGCGTGAGCACCATGTGTAGGGGTAACTTGTGCCATCCTGACATGGAGCTGGAGGGAGGGGTATTCAGGAGGCAGTGGGGTGCTAGCACTGGTTCAGGGTGCTGAGAGGGCCCATGTTACTGAGTGGCACAGTTTCCTACAGCAGGGGCTGCCAGCTCTGGGCAGAGGGTTGTGGTCTAGAGCAAGACAGAGGCAGCTGGCTGGATGGGCAGGCATAGCAACTGCCAGGCGCAAGAGGAAAGGGCATTTGTCCACCTGCAGTACCCCTCACTAACTGCTGGGGGCTTTTTGAGACAGGGTCTTACTGTATAATCCTGGCTGGTTCTGAACTCATTATGTAACTCACAGCCATCTTCCTGCCTCAGCCTCCCCAGTGCTGAGATAACAGGGATGTGCCTGCCACATCTGGCTTCTGCGGCGCTGGGAAATGGAACCCAGGGCTATGGACTTGCTAGACAAGCAATCTAACCTCTGGACTGTGCTCCTAGCCCTGGTTCCTGATTTTTATGTGGTCAATAATCTTCAAAGAATATATAGCACTAAGATGAGTGTTATGGCACATGTCTGTAATCCCAGCATTTAGGAGGCTGGAACAGGAGGATTGCTGTGAGCTCAAGGCCAATCAGGACTACTGAGAACATGCGTCAAGGAAAAAATGAGAATATGGCACTTACACTCAGCCCATTGGCACACATCCATAATTCCAGCACATCAGAAGGCTGAGACAGGAGGGTCACAAGTTCAGCCCCACCTGGACAACTGAGCAAGACCCTGTCTCAAATAATGAATGAAAATGGGCTGGAGATGTAGCGCAGAGTGAAGGACCTGTGTTCAGTCTCCTGTACTGGGGGAAAAAAATACACACACCCATTGCTTGTAAATGTAATTCCAGAGAAATTCTGTGAATTCTGAATTCATGAGTCTAATAGCTTATTATGTCATAAACTTAACTTTAATAATTTCTTTTGTGCTTTTTATGTTATTGAAGAACAATTTCCATGAGGGAAGTAGCTTGGCTTCACCCTTCAATTCCAGAAAATCTGGTCCAGTCACAACCAAATTGCAAAAGAAAAATAAGAACAAACAGAGGAACAATGGAGATATTCAGAAGTAAGTGGGCATGCGTGTCCCGATCTGTGTGCGACTCTGTGTGCAGTGCTCCCCCTGAACCGTAGGCCACCAGGGATGGGCGCTTGCTCCACTGCCTTGGCCTCGGGTGATCCCTGAACAGTCAGTGGCCTGAGGTGGTGGTGGGAAGGTCACAGGTTTGAGCCCAGTGGGCAACTTAGCAAGATCCTGTGTCAGAATAAAAAATAGAAGTGGGGGACGGGAGGAATGGTTTAGCAATTAAAGCACTTGCTGAGTCACGTGCTAAGTACCTGAATTTGATGTCTCTGCACCATGTAAGCCAGGCTGAAACAGGAGGATTGCTGTGAATCCAAGGCCAACCTGGGCTCCATAGTGAGTTTAGGACCAGCCTGGGCTGCAGAGCAAGACCCTGTCTCAAAATAAATAAATAAACAAATAAAATATGGGGACTAGAAGAATAGCACAGCAGTTAGAGCATTTGCTAGGCAAGTAGAAAGCCCTGAGTTCGATTTTCCAGCACCATAGAAAACAGGCATAGTGTTACATACCTGATCCCAGCATTCAGGAGGCTGAAGCAGTAGGAAGGCAATGAATTTGAGGCCAACCTGGGTCCATAGTAAATTTTGAACCAGCTCAGATTACAGAGTGAGACCCTACCTTTAAAAAAAGAATGGCTTGAGGTATTGGTCAATGTGAAGGTTCTGGGTTTGATCCCCAGTACCACGAAAAAAGCCAAAAATATTTTATTTTACTTTTACTTCCTTTTGTACTTTTTTTTTTGTCTTTACTAAAGTGCCTAGGGCCAGGTCTAGTGTGATAGGCCTGTACTCCCAGCACCCTGGAAGGGTGAGGCAGGAGAGTCTCAAATTTGAGCTCAGCTTGAGCAGTGTAGCAACTTAGCCAGACCCTGGCTGAAAATCAATACTAAAGTGTCAATACACACTGTGTGTGCGTGCGTGCATGCGTGCGTGCGTGCGTGTGTGTGTGTGTGTGTGTGTGTGTGTACGTGCATGTGTGTTTTATGCGGCAGTCATACTATGGTTTGACCCCAGGACCTTGCACGTCCTAGCCAGGTGTTCTACACTGAGCTGCACTCTCAGCCATGCAGTATTCCAAGGTTTAAGTTTTGTCCTGGACTCAGCAGGAGAGGAGATGTGCAGATGAAGTAAAGCAGACAGCTTTGGGCATGGTTACTCTGGCTTTATTATATTAGGTGCACATGGGGACTGGAGGAATAGCTCAGCAGTTAAAGCGCTTGCCTAGCAAGCTCAAGGCCCTGAGTTCCATTACCAGCACCACGTAAGCTGGGTGTGGGAATGCATGCCTAAACTCCCAACACTCAAGAAGCTGAGGCAGGAGGACTGTCATGAGTCTAAGGCCAGCCTGGGCTACTCAGTGAGTTCAGGACCAGCCTGGACTACAGAGTGAGACCCTGTCTCAAAGAAAAAAAAAATTAGGTACACATTAGCTGTGTTTCCAAGCATTCAAACTGACAAATTTGTTTTTAGGTATCTGTCACCTAAGTCTCAGTTTGGGTCAGCATCACAGTGTGAAGCTGCACCAGGCGCCGGGGGAGACGCCTTGTCTGAGGTATGTGTGCTGCGGATGTTCCTGATGAGAACAGAGCTAGCCGGCTGGGCCTGTGTTTTCGCAGCTGGTATTTACAGCATTGTGTTCACAGGGGACCCTTCTCAGCCCACCTACGCTCACCTAGACACAGGGCCAGGGAATGTTTTAAGCAGGGTGTTGTAGAGTATGCCTGTAATGCCAGCATTTGGGAGACTGAGGCAGGAGGTTTGTTCTGAGTTTGAGGCCATCCTGGGCTACATAATGAGTTCAGGACTAACCTGTACTACAGAGTGAGATCCTGTCTCAAAGAAAAAATGAAAAAAAGAAAAGGGAGTCATTTTCTGTCAAGAAAAATTTTGGTTTCTTTTTTATTTTGTCATCTATCTATCTATCTATCTATATATTTTTTTTGGGTCAAGCTAGCTACGTACCTACCCCCTTTTTATATTTTTATTTTGAGATGGGTCTCACTGAGTTGCTAGGTTGTCCAGGCAAGGTTTAACCTGCTGTGCTCCTGCCTCAGCCTCCCAAGTGCTGGGGTGACAGGCCTGCTGCCACACGCCCGGCTGTTATACGGTGCTGTGGGATTGAACTCAGGGCCTCACTCTTCCTAGGCAAGGGCTCTAATCACTGAGCCAGGCTCCCAGCCCCTGAGGCTGGTAGCTTTGTGCCATCTAATATTTAATGAATACTACTTTGAATTAACTAAGGTATGTGCAGGGCTGCACGAGGACCTCTGCCAGAGTGTGTGTCTAGCATGCCAAAGGCCCTGGGTTTGATCCCTAGCACTGCAAAAAATAAAAAAAACCCACCATGTATAATCCTTAATCTTCATCACAGCCATCAACTCTACACGTTTTGCTTCTGTGCCTATTTTGCAGTTAAGAAAATGGAGACAGAAAGCATTCAGGAGACATGCTTGAAGTAAGTTAGTAGAAGTAAGAAGTGAGTTCATAGAGGAGTTAAGCAGAGTTATTCCATTAGCTCTCTGGAGCAGAGGGTGGTAGAGGAGGCGCTGTGGCCGGGAATGGCCTTCCTGTCTGTCACAGTCACGGTGAAGCTAGGTGAGCAATCAAACTTACCGAAGACCTGTACCTTTGTGTCAGTAGACACCACAGGTGGGGCTGGGGTCGTGGCTAAGGTGCCTGCCAAATGTGCAGAAGGCCCTCTGTTCTACTCCCCAGCACCACAGAAGCCCCTTATAGTGGCCCACGCCTGTCAGTCTCAGCACTTGGGAGGCTGAGGCAGGAGCATTGCTGTGAGTTCAAGACCAACCTGGGCTCCATGGTGAGTTCAAGACCAGCCTGGGCTACAGAGTATGACGTTGCCTCAAAAAAAGTTTTTTTTTTTTCCCTCTTGAAATATAACTTGTAGTCATCCCTACTTTTGATTTTATAAATTATTGGGCTTGCTACTAGAATTTCTTTTTTCTTTTGAGACTGTCTCTCCCACACTGGCCTTGATCTCCTGATCCTCCTGCCTCAGCTTCTCAGAATACTGAGATTATAGGTCTGTGCCAACACACTCAGCGTGATCTTATTATTTACTATATCAATAGATGCCTATTTTGTTTAGTTTTTTATTTAACTTATTTTTATAGCTAATTTTTTTTAGACAGGGTCTCACTCTGTAGCCTAGACTGGCCTTGGACTCAAGGCAATCCTCTTGCCTCAGCCTCCTGAGTTGCTGGGATTACAGGTGTGCCCTGTGCCACCACACCCAGCTTATGTGGTGCTGGGAAATCAAACGCAGATACTTAGCACTTGACTTAGCACTTGCTAGGCAGGCGCTTTAACGTCTGAGCCCCTCCAGCCCATTACAACTAATTTTTACATAGTACTGGGAAATCAAACTCAGGGCCATGTGTCCACTATGCAAGTGCTCTGACCACTGAGCTACTCCCCCAGCCCTAGGTTTAACATTTTAATAGTGTGTTGTATAAATTCCTCTCTTTGTAAGGCTATATATTTTAATTTTTTGTATTTAAAAATGTTATCTGGACTGGAAGAGTGGCATAGAGGTTAAAGCGCTTGCCTAGTACCACATAAAGCGGGGCGTGGTGGCACGTGCCTGTAATCCCAGGACTCAGAAGGCTGAGGCAGGAGGATTGCCATAAGTCCAAGGCCAGCCTGGGCTACAGAGTGAGACACTGTCTCAAAAAAAGTTATATTTATATATATATATATATTGTTCTTAGATGAGGTCTGTCTCAGGAGCTTTACCAGAATGCCAAAAGGAGGCAAAATGTCGAGGAGGTAAGTGTGAAAAGCCCTGGAGCAGAAGGAGCAGGTGAGGTGATGGCGGCAGGTCCCAGCGCCAGTGGCCGGCTAGGCACAGACTAGCTAGGCAACATACAGAACTTAAGGGAGGGAAGATTGATTTTAGCTCACAGTTTCAGACGGTCCCTCACAGTTTGCTCTCTCGTGGCCCGCAGCGGTGGGAGCTCATGGTGGAAGCACAGCCCGAAGCTCTTCACAGTGGGGCAGACTGGTGGCTGAGCGAAGGAGGGCAGGCGAGGGAGGGCAGGCAGCCCCTCCCAGCCTCACAGGTTCTTTCCTGCAGACTCCACCCCTTAACAGCACGAGGTTCCACCAGTATTCGCTCCTGAGGTGTGAGACTTTCAGAGGATGTTCCAGATCCAGACCACAAGATAACAGTGATACTCAGAAAGAATTACAGCCTCTCCCGGTGGCATACGCCTATAAGCCCAGCATTCTGTGAGGCTGAGGCAGGAAGATCACAAGTTCAAGCCCAGCCTGGACAGCTTAGTGACATAGTGAGACTCTGATTCAAAATCAAAAATAAAAAATGAGGGCCTGCAGGAATGGCACAGCGGTTAAAGTACAAGGCCCTGAGTTCAGTTCCCCAGTACCACATAAGCTGGGCGTGGTGGCGCACACCTGTAATGCAGCACTGAGAGGCTGAGGCAGGAGGATTGCCGAGAGTCCGAGGCTGTAGTTCAGGACCAGCCTGGGCTTTGGAGCAAGAAAGAAAGAAAGAAAGAAAGAAAAAACAGAAAAAAAAACTAGGCTGGAGATGTAACTCTGTCAGTATGGTGGAGGTCCTGGGTGTCATCCCTAGTTCCACCAAAAAAAAAAAAAAGAGTTAAGCCTGGGCACATAGCTCTGCAGTGTAGAGGATTTGCCTAGCATGATGGAAGCCCTGAGTTCAGTCCCCCAAAGAACGAGAGAGAGAGAGAATATGCCATATGAGTAATATTTACTGTGTAATAATAGCTCACCTTTTGTATGGCATTGCATGTCCAACCTGGGACCTGCCATTTTTTTTTAACTTCTGTCTATCTATCTATTCATTTTGAGACAGGGTCTCCCTCTGTAGCCCAGGCTGGTCCTGAAATCACTGGTGTAGCCCAGGCTGGCCTTGCGTTCAGGACAATCTCCCTGCCTCAGCCTCCTGAGTGCTGGGATTACAGATGTGTGCCACCTGCCCAGCTTTTATGTGATGCTGGGGAATCAAACTTGGGTACTTAGCATTTGCTTGGCAAGCGCTTTTACCACAGAGCTATTCCTCCAGTCCCCTGCAATTTTTTTAACCTTCATATTTTGTTTTTCAAGACAGGGTCTAATTCTGTAGTCCAGGCTGGTCCTGAGCTCACCATGTAGCTTAAGCTGGCCTTAAACACATAGAAGTCCTTCTGCCTCAGCCTCCCAAGTGCTAGGATTATAAGTATGCACTGTGTGCTGAGGAATCAAATTCAGGGCTTTGTGCTTGCTAGGGAAGTGCTCTAACCTCTGTGCTGTTCCTCCAGCCATACCTCCATATTTTTGCATGAAGAGAAACTGTCCTATGCTGGGCCTGGTGGCACAGACCTGCACATAATCCTGGCACTCTGGGGGGCTGAAGCAGGAGGATCACAAGTTTGATCCCAGCCTGAAAAAGTTAGTGATGTAGTGAATCCCTATTTCAAAATCAAAAATAAGAATTAACTGGTTTCATTCCCCACTACTGCTAAAATAAGTGTGTGCATATATATATATATGTATGTATGTATATATACATATATTTTTTTAAATCAGAGGTGGGCTAGAGGGTTGGCACAGTGGTTAAAGCACTCCCCTATCAAGTGCAAGGCCCTGAGTTTGATTCCACAGCACCACATGAAGCCAGACCTGGTGGTACACGCTTGTAATTACAGCACTCGGGAGGCTGAGGCAGGATTGCGGTGAGTCCAAGGCCAGCCTGGGCTCCATAGTGAGTTCAGAGCAAGCCTGGGCTACAGAGTGAGATCTCATCTCAAAAAAAAAGAAAAAAAAAGGCCAAAACACCAGCAAGCCCTAGGTTGGACGCGCCCGGTGAGTGCATTGGATTTGTATATAACAGCTTGATGCCTTCCCCTGGCGTGCTCAATGTGAGTTCTTTATTTTCCACAGGAAATTGACGGAAGAGGTGGGAAGAACCCCACTAGGCATGACCCAGAAATGGAGGCTGTGCCAACACTTTCTCCGCAAACGTGCCTTGAACGTGGAGATCAAGGTGCACAGTCGTCAGCAGAGTCACCTGCACTGGGTCTGTGTGCCCTCAGTGCAGAACAGCGCCTTGAGGGAGATGTCAGAGTGAGACCAAACCGTCCTGATAAAAACGTGTGTGTTAGCAATCATGAAGGACCCAAAAGCAAAGCCTCCGACCTTCCTGACGCTTCTGCTGAGCCTAGAGGCGAAACAGAAGGTGAGGGTGCGCTATCAGGTGTGATACCGGTCACGGGGGATAGTGCCTTCAAGACGGGAAGCAAGCAGTCTGGCCAGCTGCTCAGTAACAATGCTCCCAAAAGAAGAAACCAGGAATCCTCACGTGAAGGTGCCAGGGACCCCAGCTTCTCTGCAAAAAGACGGAAAGTGGACCCCAAATCCTCGCCAGATCAAGAGGAAACAGAAGTGAATGTCACACAAAAACTGATAGATTTGGAGCGTCTCCTTTTCGAGAGGCATGAACAGGAAGAGCAGGACCGGTTGTTAGCCCTGAAACTTCAGGAAGAGGGGGACAGGGGGCCAGCGCCCGACCGGCGGAAAGGGTCCCCGGACGCGTACCAGCTACGGCGGGTGGCCTCAGACTCGGGGCCTGTGAGAGCCCTGCGGGGCTCCCCAGACGGGACCCTGCAACCTTCCTTTCTGGTCCGCTTGAAGCGCTCTGTGAATGGAAGAAAGATGCCAAATTCTGCCAGACAGAATTGTACTGGCTCTAAAAGTCCTCAGGCCCTACCGCCTCGTAATTCACAGAAAAGTATTTTTCAGATGTTTCAGAGGTGCACAAAGTGACACCTGACAAAAGGAGTGTTTGTAACCTAGGAAAGTGGGGTGCGTGGCCCTTTTTTCTCTTTAAGCAGATTACTGGTTATTGAGCTTATGTAGCCCCAGCCCTTTTTTTTTTTTTCTTTTTGAGACAGGATCTTGCTAGGTTGCTGAATTGCCCAGACTGGGCTTAAATTGTGCGCTTCCTGCCTCAGCCTCCCAGGGTACTGGGATGACAGGTGTTCACCACAGGCCCAGCAGAAGCTCTTTTGTATTATGATATCTTTATGAATATGTCATTAATGTCCACTCTGTAGGCAGCCTTATGTCTTTAAATCAAAGACTTTGATTACAGGAGAAGAACCGGTGTGTTCCTAGAAGACTTGGTGAGACCCCGAGGACCCTGGACCGTCCTGCTGCTTGCCGCTAGTTCTGCAAGGAGGTGACTTCTCAGCCCCATGCCCCGGGCCCCAGGTGGGAGCCAGGGCTGCTGTCTCTCAGAATAGCAGCCTCGCTGCCCGGAACCTTCCGGCATTCCTCACTTGTTTGCGAACCGTGACCTCAGCAAGATTCGCTGTATCAAGTAGTTGTGGAAGTGTGTGGGGTTTAGCATTGAAGCTGTCCTGTTCCTTTCCCACCCACTTATACAGCTGTGGACATGCATGTACCCTAACACTAACTAAGCTCATTTCCATATCCAGGATTTTTGTCTCATTTGGTTCTGCCATCACTAGAGACAGAAGCCGGGGCCCTCGACTTGGGCTATGCCCTCAGCCCCTTTTGTTTATTTGAGATGAGGTCTGGGCACACTCAGCTTGAACAGGGTCCCTCCTGCCTCAGCCTCTGCAAGTGCTGGAATTACAGGCCTGCATGACCATACCCAGCTTGTAGTTTAATTAAACGTTAGGCATTGTAACATTTCCTTTGATTCAGAATGGTTTAAGACCCATGTTAAATTTAGTTTTCTACAGTTCAGCTGGCAGGAAGGAAGTTAAGTTGTTTATGCATGAAGCGTGGAGAAGTGGGGTTGGGATTGGCAGCTGCAGGGGACCCAGTGGGGATCAGAAACAGGGTCACCAAGGAAGTAGCAGTTGCTCCTGGTTTTTTGTTTTGTGGTGCTGGGAATTGAACCTAGCGCCTTCATTCTGAGGTACATCCTCAGCCTCCTTTTATTGTTTGAGATAGTGTCCTCCTAAATTGCAAAATTGCACCAGGCTGGGCTTGAATTTGCAGTCCTCCTGACTCAGCTTCCTGAAGTGCTGGGATCATATGCCTGTGCCACTTCTGCTGGTGTTTTTCTTTTTAAATTTTTTTTCCTGAAACAGTTGTCACTCAGAATGGCCTCAAATTCAGGGCAGTCCTCCTGCCTCGGCATTCGTAATGCTGTGATGAAAAGCATGTCCCGTGACTGTCCTGGGAGCGAGACCCAGGGTGCTGTGCTTGCTAGGCACATGCTCCAGCCCTGCCACTCCTCCAGCCCAGCAGTTGTTTTGAACACAGCTTTCTCTGAGCTGGGCGTGGTAGTACATGCCTGTAATCCCAGCACTTGGGAGGCTGAAGCAGGAGAACTGCCATGTGTTGGAGGCCAACCTGGACTATATAGTAGGTTCAGGACCAGCCTGGACTACAGAGTGAGACCCTGTCTCAAAAAAAAATCTTTTAAAGAATCTTCTCCATTATCAGTTATTTGCTAAATGCCAGTTTCTGACACTATAGATCCTAGTGTCAAAATCAGAATTATTCCTGAATTTTCAGAAGTGCAACTTCTATTAGCCTGATAGTCCAGAAAAAAAAATTTTACTGTGGGAGAGTTTGTCACGTGGGAGCTTGGGTTTGGAGGCGAGGCAGCTGTGTGCTTATCCCCTTGTCACCTGTGTGCTGGCTTTTGCGTTTAAGAACAGAGATGGGGCGGCTGGAGGAATGTCTTGGAGGCTGAAGCATTGGCCCAGCAAGTGCTAAGTACTGGAGTTGATTCCCCAGCACCACTACAAGCCGGGCATGGTGGTGCAGGCCTGGAATCCAAGCACTAGGGAGGCTGAGGCAGGAGGATTACCGTGAGTCCGAGGCCAGCCTAGGCTAAATAGTGAGTTCAGGACCAGCCTGGGCTACAGAGTGAGACCCTGTCTTAAAAAAAAAAAAGAGGAAGAGACCCACGGGCCAGCACCCCCCGAAAGTGAGATCAGAGGGTTATTCCATTTTATGAAATATGACTTAGAGACTGTTGACCTTTTAATTAATGGGAACAACTTTTAGCAGACAGTTTTAGCAGTATTTGTGCTGAGCGCAAAGTGTACCATCCAGTAAATTGTTGGCTGGACTCTGCCTTTAATTTGTAAACATCTTTATACCTCATGAAGAAGATGGTTTACTTGAAAATTCATGTCACTTTTTTGTGAGACTAGGGATCAGGCCCAGGACCTTCACACTGAGCTTCATTCCCAGCCCACTTACCTTTTTGAAAAATCTGAAACACAGTCTCATTAAGTTGCGAAATTCCGCAGGCTGGGCTTGAATTTGTGATTCTCCTGCCTCAGCCTCCCAGAGTCCTGGAGTGATAGGCCTATGACACTGGCCCCAGCTTTACTGCAGATTTTATAAATTCTGTTAATCCTTACAGACCAGACGGCATCTATGTGAGTACTGATAGGGTGGTTGTAGTAGTAACATTACTTTTCCCTTTCTTGGAAGGGAAAAACCCTCTGAATCATAATGGGATAAAGGGCTGGAGGAATGGCTCAGCGGTTAAAGCACTTGCCTAGCAAGTGCTATGTCAAGTGTTTTAAGTACCCGAGTTTGATTCCCCAGCACCATATAAGCTGGGCGTGGTGGTGCACGCCTGTAATCCCAGCACTGAGGAGGCTGAGGCAGGAGGATTGCCGTGAGTCCAAGGCCACCCTGGGCTCCATAGTGAGTTCAGGACCAGCCTGGGCTACAGAGCAATACCCTGTCTCCAAAAAAAGGGGGGGTGGGATAAAATGTAGTCAGAAACATTTATCTAAAGTACACAATTTTTTTTAATTTTTTGAGGCAAGGTCCTTCTCTGTAGTCCAGAACACAACAATCCTGCCTCAGCCTCCTGAGTGCTGGGATTACAGGCGTGCGCCACCACACCCAGCTTATGTGGTGCTGGGGAGTCGAATCCAGGGCAGCAATCAGTATTTTTCTAAGAGTAAATGCGTGTAATGTTTGAGGTAAGCATTGTCGAGATCCTCAACTTAAGTTACCTATTTAAATCTTCCTGGGTGGCACGTAACCAAAAGGAAAGCCCCAGCAACACAGGAGACGGCAGCGCAGAAGGGCCCTGTATCCAGCCGCCTGTCTGGACAGAGTCCTCTGGACTAACTGGTGTTGAGAGAAATTCTAACTTATTTATTAACCCTCTGTCCCTCCCACTGGGTGTGCCTTCTTGCTAAAAGTAAATAGCTAGCTGATGTTAAGCTAATGTACTATTTGTCCTCATTTTATGGCAGGAATATGAGAATGTTTCTCAGGGAGAAACATTTCTCAGGGTGTGCAGACACTGGGAATCTGAAAATTAAAAGAATTATTGAAATAAAAGTTGACTTACATGTCAGTTTATTGCGTCTTAATTAAAAGTTGGCTACATAAAGCTTAAAAATTGGGTTGGGAATGTAGCTCAGCAGTTAAAATGTTTGCCTAGTAAGTGCAAGGTGCAAGGTCCTGGGTTCAGTTTCCCAACAACACACAAGCTGGGTATGGTGACACCTGCCTGTGATCCTGGCACTTAGGAGGCTGAAGCAGGAGGATTGCCATATGTTTGAGGCCAGCCTGGCCTATCTGGTGGGCTCAGTACCAGCCTGGACTGGAATGTGATCCTGTATAGAAAGTATGTGTGTGTGTATGAGTGGGTCCGTAGAGAAATGTCAGAAAACATGGCGGGAAGAAATCACAAAGATCTAATTCTATTTTTTTAATCTAATTCTGTTGAGGTAGAGTTTCTGCCAATTCATTAAGAAAAAGATGAGCAGCAGTAAGAAAATCTGAAAAGGGTAACATCCTCCGGGACCCCTTCTGGCAAAGCATTTTTTAAAAAAAAATTTGTATATTTTGAGGCAAGGTCTAACTCTAGCCCAGGCTGGTCCTGAACTCACTATGGAGCCCATGCTGGTCCTGGACTCAGGGCAATTCTCACTTGGCTACAAAACTGCTTTAACTGCTGAGCCATTCCTCCAGACCCTTTTAAAAATCTATTTATGAGAAATGGTCTTGGCTAAGCCACTAACTTGCCCATCCTGGGCTAGAACCAGCGGTCTTCCTGCCTCAGCCTCTCACCTGAGTATTGGGATTACAGGTCTGCATCACTAGGCCTGGCTCTTGTGATTCCATAAAGCTGTCTTCACCTGTGTGCAGAGTGGCAAGTACAAAAAGAAATTATGACTTAAACAATTGTTGGGGCTGGAGGAACGGCTCAGTGGTTAAAGCGCTCTAGGCAAAGTACCCAATATCGATTCCCCAGCACCACATAAGCTGGGCGTGGTGGCACACGCCTGTAATACCAGCACTCGGGAGGCTGAGGCGGGAGGATTGCTGTGAGTCCAAGGCCAGCCTGGGCTCTGAAGTGAGTTCAGGACCAGCCTGGACCACAGAGTGAGACCCTGTCTCAAAAAAAGAAAACAAAACAAAACAAAACAAAAAACACTTGTACTGGGGCTGGAGCAATGGCCTAGCAGCTAAGTCACTTGCCCTGCTAGCTCAAGGCCCCGAGTTCATTCCCCAGCCCTTGGGAGGCTGAGGATCACTCATTTCTTTCCTTTCCCCATTCTCACCCTCTTCGGTTACCCCCAGCTCCTCTCCCTCTGCAGTCCCCCTTCTTCCAACACTAAGTTTAGTGATAACCAGGAAGTACTGTCACAGACACAAATGACACACACTTTGAGTCACTGTCCTGAAATGACACCAGGCGTGGTGGCCACACCTGTAATCTCAGCACCTGGGAGGCTGAGGCAGGAGGATTCCCAGGAGTCCAAGGCCAGCCTGGGTTACAGAGGGAGACCCTATCTTAAAAAAACCATTCCTGGGCTACTGAAATGAGCACTAACACACTAGGCTTGCACTGGTATTGAACACAGGCAGGGCATCACTGCCTATATCCTCAACACCCCCACTGCCTCTTTTTTTTTTTTTTTTTTTGTCAGAGGCTCTGTAGTCCAGGCTGGTACTAGATTCACTCTGTGGCAACTCTCCTGCCTCAGCCTCCCAAGCACTGGGATTATAGGTGTGTGCCACCACACCCAGCTAGTCTTTATGTGATGCTGGGGATTCAAACCAGCACCTTCCACAGGCTAGGCAAGCACATGGCAACTGAGCTATGTGCACTCCAGCACCCTGTATTTGAGACAAGGCTCAAATTTAGGATGCTCCTGCCTCAGCTTCCCATAATGCTGGGATTACAGGTCTGTGCCACCAGGCCCACCTGGGTTGTGTGTTTCTGTGGGGTCTTTGTACCGTGACTGGAGAAAACATTGAGGATGAAATGTTTGGGCTTTGGTGCCGGAGCTTGACCCCAGGGCCGGTAATGTAGAAAACATGCTTTCCCCTGGGCCACACGGCCAGCCGCGGGCTGTTTTCTTTGTTTTGATTTATTTTTCTCAGTGTTCTGGACCATTTGCATTGGTTTTTCTGTTCAGATTCCTTACTTTTCTATTAGACTGTTAGTAAATTTCTAATTAACAGTAGGAAGACTGAGCCTTTCTATGTAATCAATTACAAAAAAGTTTCTCCTTGAGTTCCCACACTCCTCCCACTCCTGGGGGAGGATTGACTGCTGTATAACCATGGTAACAAGTGACCACCACCACAAGTTATAAAGCCGTCTAATCAATCAACGACAACGTGGTTCACTGAGCACACCTCTGGAAATCAGCTGGTCAATAGCAGCTTTTCTTCATATGTGGTGCTGGAGACTGAACACAGATCTTTGCTCTGAGCCACAACCCAGCCTTTTATTTATTTACTTATTTTCCTGAGGCAGGGTCCCACTCTGTTGCCCAGGCTGCTCCTGAACTTACCATGCAGCCCAGGCTGGCCTCCGACTCACAGTAGTTCTTGTGGGATTTCAGGTGTGTGTCACCATAACTGGGTAATTTTTTAATGTAGGGTTGGGGAATCAAACCCAAGTCCGTGGGCATGCTAGGTGAGCACTTTAACCACTGAGCTGTGCCCTTGCTCCTTTTTTTATCATTTGAGTTGGGATCTTGCTACATTACTAAGTTGTCCAAACTAGTGATTCTTACCACATTTTTTTTTTGTTTGAGACTGAGTCTCACCCTCAAGTACAGGCTGGTCCTGAACTCATGGCAAACCCCCTGCCCCAGCCTCCTGAGTGCTGCGATTACAGGCATGCACCACCATGCCTGGCTTATGTGGTTCTGGTGAATTGAACCGAGGGCCTTGCGCTGACTAGGCAAGTGCTTTAACCAGTGGGCTATTCCTCCAGCCCTCATGAATTTGTTCTTGAATGTTTGTGGGAACATTCTCCGGAGGTGTGAAGGAAGCTGAGATTCTAAGGTGCCCTGGCTTGCGCCCACAGGGTCCAAGACCTAGAACATTCTGACGATGCCTGTAAATGCCCATAGACAGTCTATGGTAAAATGGCAAAAGTGATGCTCTGGCCAAATGCAACGGTGTACATCTGTCATCCGGGCACTCCATGGGGCTGACCAGGAGGTCTGAAAATCTGAACTTGTCCTGGGCAACTTAACAAACCCATGTCTCAGGGCTGGAGGAATGGCTCAGCAGTTAAAGCGCTTGCTTACCAAGTGCTAAATCAAGCACTAAGTACCCGAATTTGATTCCCCAGCACCATATAAACTGAGCATGGTAGCACACATCTGTAATCCCAGCACTCAGGAGGCTGAGGCAGGAGGATTGCTGTGAGTCCAAGGTCAGCCTGGGCTCCATGGTGAGTTCAGGACCAGCCTGGGCTATATAGAGTGAGACTCAAAAAAAAAAAAAAGCCTCAAAGAGTTGAGGCATAACTCAGGAAAAGTGTAATTTTACCTGTCCTGGTGCCTGGATAATGTTGTAAGATCCTATCTCAAAATAAAAAATAAAAATAGGCTGGAGGGGCTGGAGGAATAGTGCAGCTGTTACCGTGCTTGCCTAGCAAGTTCAAGGCAATGAGTTCCATTCCCAAACACCAGATACAACCGAGTATGGTGGCGCAGGCTTATAATCACAGCTGAGGCAAGAGGATTGCCATATGTTCAAGATCAGCCTGGGATCCATAGTTCGGAATCAGCCTGGACTGCAGAGCAAGACCCTATCTCCTGGGTTGGGGGGAGAGGAAGATGAGAGGGAAGGAGGGAAGTGGGGGGAGGGGAAGGGAGGAGGAGGAACCGCTGGAGGCTGTCGTGCTTGCAAATAACCTGTATTTCCAGCACTCCTGACTCCTGAGGCTGAGGCAGGAGGACTGTCCTGAGTTTGAGGCCTGCCAGCCTGGACTACAGTGAGGTCAGACCAGTTTGGACTACAGAGCAAGATCTTGTCTCAACAAAATGAAACAAATCAGAAATGGGTTAAATGGAGCTCAGTGTGAAGGTTCTGGGCTAGACTGCCAGTACCACAGAGGCAGAGTGGGGCTGATGGAGTAGCTTGGGGGTTAAAGCACTTGCCTAGCAAGCACAAGGCTCTGGCTTCGATTTCTTAGCACCACATGAATTGGGCTTGGTGTGCAGACCCATAACCCCCATACTTGGGAATCTGAGGCAGAATTGCTGTGAGTTCAAGGCCAGCAGAGGCTACACAGTGAGTTCAAGCCCAGTGTGGACTACAGAGTGAGACCCTATCTCAAAAAAAAAAAAAAAAAAAAGATTCCTAAATCAGAAATGCCTAAGGATATGGTTGTCACATATCCACTTAAAAACTCAAGACATGTTGGGCTACAGAAATGGCACAGTAGTTAAAGCGCTCGTGTAGCAAGTGCAAGACCCCAGGTTGATTCCCCAGCACCACATAAAGCCAGTTGTGGCACAAGCCGGTAATCCCAGTACTTGGGAGGCTGAGGTAAGTGGATTGTCCTGAGTCCAAGGCCAGTCTGGGCTCCATAGTGAGTTCAGGACCAACCTGGACTAAAGAGTGAGATCCTGTCTCAAAAACAAAAAAAACCAAATCAGACATGCTGAAGTTCTTATTCCAGTTCTTTAGAATGTGAGCTTATTCATAAATAAGATTATATGTGTATACATACATACATACATATATGTTTGAGACAGGATCTGGGCAATAGCTCAGTGGATAAAGCATTTGCCTAGCAAGCTCAAAGGCCTGAGTTCGATTCCCCAGCCCCACACAAACTGGGCATGGTGGTTCATGCCTGCAATCCCAGCACTCAGGAGGCTGAGGCAGGATTGCCATGTGTTCGAGGCCAGCCTGGGCTACACACTGAGTTCAGGATAAGCCTGAACTACAGAATGAGACTCTGCCTCAAAAATAAAAAAGAAAAGCATGGCCTTGTGCACCCTAAGCAAGCGCTCTAACCACTGAGCTACTCCCTCACCCCTTACCTTGGCTGTGTTTGTCTCTCCCTCCCTCCCTGGGGCACAGGGTGTTGTTCTGCAGTCCAGGCTGGTCCTAGCTTTCTATAGACGAAGCTGGCCTCAAACTCAAGCAGTCCTCCTGCCTTGGCCTCCTAAGGGCTGGCATTACAGGCATGCGCCACCACACCCAGTTCAATCTTTATGTGGTGCAGGTTAATGGAACCCAGGACCTTGGCATGGTATGCAACTGCTGTGATCACTGACTATGCACCTATCCCTGCCTTGGTAATTTCTTTATTATCCCTACTGAATGCCACCTTTACCTTAGGTTGGGGTGAATTCTCTGAATGACTCATCTTTTGTTTTTGCACTGTCCTACAGAGATGCAAAATACGTGAGTGGGTTGGGAGTTGGGAACACAAACTGAATTTTATTTGTTTGAGACAGGGTCTTGCTCTGTAGCTCAGGCTGGTCCTGAACTCAGTGGTGTAGCCCAGGTTGGCCTTCTACTCAGGAAAATCTGCCTGCCTCAGCCTCTCAATTGCTGCTAGTGCTGGAATTACAGGCATGCGACACCATGCCCAGCTTTATGCTGGTGCTGGGGAATCGAACTCAGAGCCTTACACTTGCAAGGCAAGCGCTTTACCACTGTGCCATTCCTTCAGCCCCCACAAACTGAATTTAACTTTCCTCTGGGGCATCACCAAAACTGACTGCACCTCTTCCATATACCTGTTTCTGAAAATACTTTAAAAATTTTGCAAATAACATTATCTTTGCTTAAAATTATACACTCGCCCGTAATCTCAGCTCTCTGGTAGGTTGAGGGAGGAGGATCACAAGTTGAAGTCCAGTTTGGGCAACTTAACAACAGCCTGTCTCAAAAATAAAAATTGGCTGGGACTATGGCTCAGAATAAATAACATGAGTTCAATCCCCAGTACAGGAAAAAAACAAAGAAAATTCCAAGTCCTCTCCCATCATGGCTTGAATTGCTCTCCAGCCCTTCCCCCTCTAGAGGTAACCATTATCCGTGTTCCTTGTATATGAATGCCACCTCGTTTTGTAGGTGTGGAAACTTAAGTAAGACTCTGCAGGGAGCCACGTGTTGACAAATTTACTGGAGAAGAGCCGACTGGAAAATCGTCCACCGCCGAGCTGCTGTCCGTCCCTGCGCTCAGCGCTCCCTTGGCAGGAAGATCCGGGTCTCATTCTGCGGGATCACCCTAGGTGGCTACGGGGTGCGGGCTCGGGAGTTGCTCCAGCGCGAGGACGTGCGATTCGTATTTGGATGGGAGCTGCAGGAAATCTGGAAGAGTCCAACAGAGCTGGAAAAAAAAAAGAAAATCCCACTGTTACTGACTGCGGGGTCCGTGGCGAAGCCCGCGACGAGCCCGTTCTGAGGCTTCCCGGGAAGCTGGGAATGGCCGGGGCACGGCGCGGAGGGCGCCAGAGGTTGCATAAAAGGATGCGGCGAGCAGGCAGCAACCCGACAGCCAACCCCGAGAGCCAGCCGAGCGCGCTGGCTCGGAGGCGGGCCAGTGCGCGTGCGCCGGCCCTCGCGGCGCGGGCCGGGGGGCGGAGCCCGGGGGCCGTGCGCCTGCGCACGGCGCGCGGCGAGGTGGGGGAGGGCGGTCCGTGTGTGTCTGTGTTGTTGTTCGGCGGCGGCGGCGGCAGCGGCGGCAGCGGTAAGATGGCTGCCCACGGGGGCTCCGCGACGTCCTCGGCGCTGAAGGGGTTAATTCAGCAGTTCACCGCCATCACCGGTGAGAGACGCGGTTACGGGAAGGTGGGCAGCGGGGTCCCGGGTGGGCGGCGGGGCAGCCCCCGGCTTCCCGGTGTCCCCGTGCCGTCCCCTCCCGGGCTCTCCCCGCGGCGCCCGTCGTCGCTCCTGAGGCGTCGGGGTCTCGGGTTCAGGAGGGGGGCGGCCCCGCGCGGGGCTCCCGGGCCGGCGTTTTCGGGCTCCTCGCGAGCGGGAGGGAGACTCCCCACGCCCCCTGCCCGCGCCGGCCGGGAGCGGGCCGAGCCTGCGCCCCGCCGGCCCGGGGACCTGGGCGGGAGGATGGGGGCCGCGCCCGGCCGCCGCCCTCCGCCGCCTCCGCCCCCTCCATCCCCTCCTCGGCGGCGCGCGGCCCGGGGCGGCCAGCGGCGCACCCCGCCCTCCGCCGCCTTTCTTCCCGGCCAGGTCACTCTGCCCCGGTCCCCGCCTGCCCTTCCCCTCCCTGGGTCCCTGGGTGCCGCGGCGGTGGCCCTGTCGCGCCTGGGCCCTCCCGCCTTGGCGGCGAAGGGAGTTCGGCAGCGCCCGCACGCCTCCCGGGGGACCGGCCGCTGAAACCGGGGCGTCCAGAAGTAGCCTACGGACTGAGGCTTTGGGAGAGGAATGAGCGGGAACCCCCCGAGCCTGCGAGGGGCAAGGCCGGGAGGAATCCCGAGGCGATTCCCACCTCCCCATAATAAAATCAGGGAAGACCGAGACGATGGCGCCGGAGCCTCCTGCTGATAAAACAGGATGGCGGCCGAAACTTCGGAGAGAGCGATCTGTTTCTGGGTGTCAGTGCCCCCCAGATGTGGGGCCCGGGTTTTTCTTCCCCCTTGGACCCCTGCGAAGGGCACACGCTGATCGTCTTACCGCCAGGAGCGAAGGCCCGCCGCCAGTATAGGAATCGTGTCTCGGTTCTTCTTTCTGATGGTGCTGAACTTTTTTTTGCATGAGTTATTAGAGGGCGGAGCAAATGATGAAGTTCTCAGTGGAGTGATTTGAGGGAAGAGTACTCCATGCGCCCGAGTGTAATTTTGCCGTTCTGGTGTGTCGTTTCTGAAAGAGGTCAGGATGTTAGATCCCACTTTTTTTTAACAGATCTGTTCTTCCACCTGTAGTCAGTTCTTAAACTTACGGACTCGGTTCACTGTTTGATGTCTTGGAGTTTGACACACGATGTCTGCTTAAGTGAAATTTAACATTGTTTCAGCCCAATCAGGTTGTATGCAAGTTGCTGACTTATTATTAAAGCTAGTTATTTTTCCTGCTCTGCAGCACTAAGTAGATGTTTGATGTGCTATCCGCCTTGTAGCATGAAACATGATTTCGAAGTTTGTAATGTAAAATCGTAATAAAATTAGGATGAGAGGTGGAATGCTAACTTTTCATAGCATTGTGAAATTTTGTGAATGGATTATTATGTTGAAGATGTGGATTTCCCCAGTGTTTGACCAGATCATTAGATGGTCATTGTGTATGTTAATTAATATTGCTGCATTGTGTCTGTGTAAGTCTTTGTAGTGAGTCTTATAGAAAATGAATGATATTACAGTAATCCCCCTTTTTTTCTCTGGCACTGGGGATTGAATGCCGGGCCTTTGCTCTGAGCTACATCCCCAGCCGTTTTTACACTTGAGACAGGATCTCTCTGAGTTAAGTTTCCCAGTCTGAGCTCGAATTTGAGATTCTCCTGTTTCAGCCTCCCTAAATGCTGATATTACAGGGCTAATCCTTTTTTTTTTACATTTCCTAGAAGTGCAGGGCTGGAGTGACACATGCCTGTAATCCTAGTACACTGGGAAGCTGAGGCAGGAGCATCACAAGTTCAGGCCCATCCTGAGCAGTTAATTAACTTAGTGGAGACCCTGTCTCAAAATAAATGAAATGAACAGGCTCAATGGCACAGGCCTGGAATTCCAGCATGCTGTGATGAGGCTGCAGCAGGAGGATCACAAGTTCGAGGCCAGCTTGGCAGTCTAACAACTTACAGAAAAAGGGACAGGAGATGTAGCTCAGAGAAGGCTCTGTGTTCAATCCTTAGCCCAGAAATAAATTAATTATTTAAATGGGCTGAGAATGTGGCTCGGTGCAGAGGCCCTGGATTCAATCCTTTGTAACACAAATGTACTTACCCAGAAGTGAATAAGTAAATAACAGAGCTAATTTAAGATGACTTTTTTTTTTTTTTTGAGACAGGGTCTTGCTCTGTATCCCAGGCTTGTCCTGATTTTACTGGCCTTGGACTCAGGCAATCCTATCCCAGCCTCCCAAGTTCTGGCATTACAGGCATGTGCCACCATGCCCGGCTTATGTGGTACTAGGGAATTGAACTCAGGTACTTAGCGCTTGCTAGGTGAGCACTTTAACCTCTGAGCCATTCCTCCAGCCCTTTGGTTTTGCCTTTGAAACAGTCTCATTAAGGCATTGAGTTGTCCAGGCTTGAATTTACATCCTCCTGCCTCGGTCTCCTAGAGTGATATTGCAGGTGTGTACCACCTTAAACTGTACTTGATGTCCTGTGAGTCTACTTTCCCTCCCTTCTTTCCTCCCTCCCACCCTCCCTCCCTCCCT